>APFE030506448.1:0-12201 GCA_000404065.3 Pinus taeda
GGCAGTGAACAGAGCATGCTGCAGGTATTTACAAGCTGTTTTACTGTTTTCATTGATTATTCCATAAATATTAAAAACGTTTCAAACTTTCACAAGACCCGCGTGTGCCAACGAGCCCATCAACCTTTGCAAAATCTTGATGAGACTCGTTCATATTGTTGCTATCATCTTACAATGTACACACAACAGGAAAATCTACAGCTGGCACCCCATTGTCCCATAGTTGTGAAGAGGAAGAGAGAGTTACATAACCAAATATTGGCCAGTTAATCTAAATAGAATCCATTGAGCACGATATTATGTTATTTAGAACTGCAGTTGCTGGCTTTTTATTTTTGAAAAATGCATCATGTATTCCAGAGCAAAAATCTACATCAAGGTCAGAGCTGTAGCAATTGCTGTTTTTGAAATGTTGAATATTTGCAAGTAGCTCTAGAGAATGTGAAGCTTCCCGGCAGTTACAAGTTATTATTATGAATGGATGAGTAGTGTTTTATGCATACTTCATAATAACAACATTGATTTTTCGGCTACATAATAGCTGTGATCATTTCCTCCCGTTCATTTCCTGCATTCGCTTGATTAGTGGTCTTTGCCAAACAGTGGCTAGTATTTCATTCTTTCAGTGTCACTGCAGCCAAACACAGCTATCTAGAGAACTGTATTAGCACTTCTAATGAAAAGTGAATACCAAGAAGCTCAATAATTTGATCCTTTGAAAGTCGGGACTTGGATACAAGGAATGATATATAGATATGTAAGTTGAAAAAAATTCCATGAACTAGAAACATTGAAAATTCAGATCACTGAATATATTTCGCTTCCAATTGCTCTCACAAATTTAGGAATGCAGACTTTGAGTGTTTTAGGATTGGGGAGGGTGGCTACATTTTAGGCAAAATTTAGGGTTATTGGCCTCACAGTTTGTTTGTTTGTTTTTTTGTTCTTTCTATTTTCTATTTTATGTATTTTAATGTTGTTTTAATGAAAATGTCTTTTTTGGAGGATCCGCCAGCTTAACATTCTGGCAAGCCAAAAACAGATCTCGAGCAGATCCTCTGACTCTTCCAAATTGGAAATGTATCCAAAGTGGATTGGATCCACAGAAAAATGGATCTTGGATTCTCCATAAGTGGATCCAGTAACCTAGAATCAATGTCTAGCTTAGATTTATTGATTTCTTCTGTTACTTCACCTTGACCATCTAAAAGATTCATTTCATATATATTATTAATTATAAATTTATAAATTTAAAAATTTATAAAATTTAATTATTATTAATATTACTCGACGAACCCACGCACCCAGTTTCCAAAAATGCCGTCCCCGTCCCCGTCCCCGTCCCCGTCCCCGTCCCCGCACCCACGTTTCCTGGCAACATAGATAAATAGTAAAATACAAGCCAAGCCAAGAGGATACAAGATGTGGCACCAGCGAGGGACAAACCCCAATGTGGAGAAACCCTTGATCAATTCTTCTTATATTCTTCAATAGTTCAACAGAGAGAGAGATAGTACAATTTACAAATCTAATAATTATGACAGCAGCAAAAGAGCCCTAACCAAAAAAGTCAATGCTAGTCAACAGGACAGAATTCTTCCTCAATTCAGCTTGGACAAACCTAGTCAACTTCAGCCTCCAACAACGAGTCTAATCAACCCAAAACAGTCCAAAAAAGTTCAGTGAAAACTGGTCAACAAGTCAACCCTACACACAGCCCTAGTGCAATCAACACTGGTCAATGCAGGGGTCAAACAACCTCAGTCTTCATGCCTAGAATTGCGGCCTGCCTTAACAGAAATTTCTCACCCAAATCTGCAGTCAAGGAAGGTCAACGCTAGTAAATGCAACCCATGAAAAAAACCTCAGAAATTCGGTCAAACTAGTCAACGCCTAAAATAGAAAATCGTCTTCCTTTCCTTCGCACGTGTGAGAGAGAAAGTTGCCTAGAATTGGGTACCCAATCAGATGAGAAGAGAGAGAAATGTGAGTGAATGAGTGATGTCCAAATTAGGCTCAGGCATCATGAATTTATAGCAAACGTTTAGGATGAATGGACGTGACTATTGGGCTTCTGAGCCTACATAAGTCTATTGGCCGACCTTGACAATCTGTCCATAATCAAAATAAATTCATAACTTGATTTGAACATGTCAGAATCAGATGATCTTTAGATCAATCCTACACCTCTCGGAGAGAGGAATCCAAGAAAAATATCAGTTGCCATAAATAAGATGACCCATGTGGAGTTTGGCCCTAGTTGCCAATTTTAACACTCCCTCTCAACTAGGGAGAACTCCATCTGCTAATCCAATTGCCAATCTGTACTATCTCTAGCATCAATGCACTGCTCTGCATTGCTCTGCTTTGTTGAACTATGAAGAAGAAGAAGAGATCGAGAATGTATCATACCATCCTTAGCTGACCCGAAGTCAATCCCAAAAAAAGAGAGTTTCTCATACCACTCTTACTCACCCGAAGTCAATTCCAAGTGATCCCAGATCAATATCGTTCATCCTAGCATAGCGAGTACGGTAGTACACGATGCGTCCATTGGTAGTACTATGGTCCCTATCTTCATTTCCCTACTCATTGGCCAGATGAGAGGTACTTCCCATGAGTCCCTGACTACATGGGTTGAATGCCTCAACAGGAGAAGGATGAACCACTCATCCTACCTACATGTAGTCACGAGGTATCACAGGGGAAGGCTGAACCACTCACCTTATACCCAGCAAACCACTAGGGGAAGGTCGAACCACTCACCCTATGCTTGCTCATCACTCCAAAAAGTACCCCAAGCCCCCCGGAGCTCCCAGAGCTCAATGTCCATATCATACAAGACCCTCATAAGAGCGTCTCTCCACGGCTCCAAGTCATTCTCGGAAGACCAGGAACTTGACCTTCCCCACAGGCTTTGTCAAAATATCGACAACTTGCTCATCAGTCCCAATGTGATGGAGCCTTATTACTCCTCGTTGTACCATATCTCGGATAAAGTGGTACCTCATATCTATATGCTTGGAGCGATCATGAAACACGAGATTCTATGATAATCGGATCCCACTGTGGTTGTCACAGAGGATCACAGTGGTATCTAGCACATGTCCAAACAGCGCACTGAAGAGCTTCCTCAACCAGACAACTTCACAGGAGGCCATACTAGCAGCTATGTATTCAGCCTCAGCGGTGCTCAAGGCAACCGATTTCTACTTCTTGCTCATCCAGGATATCGAAGCAAAACTCAAAGAAAAACAGCATCCAGAAGTGCTCTTGTGATCCACCATATTGCCAACCCAATCAGCATCAAAATAACCATGCAGCCTCACATCTCCGACAGTATATCTCAATCCATGAGTGATTGTGCCCTGAAGATATCTCAAAAGATTCTTGGCACCAATCCAATGCATATGATGAGGCTCAACCATATATTGGCTCAACGTGTTAACTGCAAAACATATGTCCGTACGGGAGTTCACCAAGAACATCAGTGCTCCTATGAGTTGACAATACTCAAAAGCATTTCCCAATTCAGGTCCGGCAGCACTACCACATAACTTCTTAAAGTTAAGTTCCATCGGGGTAGTCACAGGCTTGCAGTCTACCATCCTAAATCTTTCCAATATCTTCATAACATGTTTTCCTTGAGATAGGAAAATTTCACCTGGCTTTTGCCAGACCTCCAACCCTAGGAAGTAGTGCATCGGTCCTAGGTCCTTAATCTCAAATTCAGAAGCCAACTCCCTCTTACATTTGTGAATGAGAGGGTTTGCACCTATCAGAAAGAGGTCATCCACATAAAGTACCAGAATGAGAGGTTTATCATTTTCAACCTTAAAGTAAAAGGATCGGATCGGCCTCACTTCTAGTGAATCTCAACTTCATCAAATAGCTATCAATCCTCTCATACCAAGCTCGCGGTGCTTGCTTCAAACACTAGAGAGATTTCTTCAACCTGCATACATGAGATTCTCGGTCATGAACCTCAAACCCCTCAGGTTGTTCCAAATAGACTTCCTCTTTGATCGAACCATGCAAGAAAGCGATTTTGACATCCATCTGATGTAGACTCCATCCTTGCGAGGCAGCAAGGGCTATGATCGAGCAGATGGTGGTGTATCAGGAAACAGGTGCAAATATCTCATCATAATCTACGCCTTCCTTTTGAGAGAAACCTCGAGCAACAAAGCGAGCCTTGAACTTTTCTGCACTTCCATCAACTCTATGCTTGATTTCGTAGAGCCACTTAGAGGTGAACACCGATTTGTCCTGGGGTCTAGGGACCACATCCCAGACATCATTCTTCATAATTGACTCATATTCTTCATTCATAGCATCCTTCCATACTTGTTGCTTCATGGCTTCTTCAAATGATGAAGGCTCATTTTGAATGATAGTGCTCATGACAGTCAAGTATCCTTGATACATGTTCAGCTTCTTGCTTTCACGAAAAGTCCCCCCTGGTGCAATATGTCTTTCGGCATCTTCGAGAGTCTCCCTAAGCCATGAGGGTCTCCTCTTGGAGGAGGAGGACTCTTGAGGAGGAGGATCAATAGGATCCATAGGTTCATCAATATCTGGCATTGTTTCATCTTCTTTTGCACCCTGTTTTCCAGTGTTAGCTTCTTTGTCCTTCCTTAGGATAGGAAGGTTGTTGATCTTGCTAAGGGCTATATCTTCGTCAAAGGTGACATCATGACTTATCTCAGCTCCCCTTTGACCAGCCACATAAATTCTATATCCCTTAGAATTTTCACTATAGCCAAAGACTCCTTTCTTCCCAAATACACCCAATTTGCTTCTTTTCTCTTTCGGCACATGCAAATATACGGGGCTTCCGAAAATTCTACAACGAGAGACATTGGGTTTCTTAGCAGTGAACATTTCTTCGAGAGTCTTGGAGTCCAATGCTTGATGAGGGCATTGATTTGAACACTTGTAGCTTCAGCCCATAGGAACCTCGGAAGGCCTTAGTCATGAAGCATGACACGAACAACTTCTATAATAGAGTGATTCTTCCTTTCAACCACACCATTTTGCTCGGGGGTGTATGGCATTGTAGTCTCCCTCTTAATGCCTCTGCAACAATCTTGGAATTCATTGGATTCGTACTTAGTCCTCAATATCTTGATTTTCTTCTCAAATTGGTTTTTCAATCAAGGCTTTGAAGTGTTGGAACCAGGTGAACACTTCATCCTTCTTCTTCAAGAAGTAGATCCAGGTCTTGCAAGAATAATGATCCACAAAGGTGAGATAATATAAGTATCCTCCCAAGGAGTTTACGGGCATCATACTAGATATGTCGGAGTGGATCAATTGCAATATGTCTTTGGTCTTGCTATTACTTGAGGGGAATGGTCCCCTTGTAAGTTTTCCTTCGGCGGATCCCAGACATACACCTTCATGCTCTACTTTGAACTCGAGCATACCTGTCACCATCTGTCTCACATCAAATAGGGCCTTATAATGAAGATGGGCGACCCTCCGGTGCCATAGTTCAAATTGTAGAGATGTGTCGCAAGACATGGCTCCCAATGGACTTCCTCCAACTTGATACAAAGTGTCAACCCTAAACCCAAGAGTAAAAGCATCTTTAAAATTTCTTTTCCAAACATGTACCTTTCCATCGATAAAAGCCACCTTGAATCCTTTATCTTTTATTACTGAAATGGACACCAGGGTCTTCTTGAGATCGGGTCCATATAGTATTTCTTGTAAATGAATAGTGTTACGAATAAGTGGCATCGTCTCCAAGGATGATATCCAAGCTTATCTCCTTTTCTCTCAAATTAAAAAGAGTTCCCTTGTATCAAGTGAAGTGGCTTGAGGCACCACTATCAACTAGCCAATTCCCCAAAGTGTCTGGTGGAGAGGTAGTGGAGAGGGCCGATATAAGATAGTACTCCTTTTGCTTATTGTTAACAACATTTGACTCTTCGTACCTAGAGTTCCTTGCTTTCTTGGAGGGTCGACCATTTCCTTAATGTCCCACATTCCTTTTTCCCTTGCCATTGGACCTACCATTCCTTTGATCGTTGTTGTTTAAGTTACCCCTGCAATGATTGTGATCATCACCATGCGATGTGTCCCTTCTATCTGGACACTCGCTTGTATAGTGGCCAAACTTATTGCAAGCAAAGCACCTACCCTTCCTCCCTTAGATCTAGGTTTTCCATTGAAATGACCTTTAGACCCTGCATTATTTCTCCTTTTGGCATGAGTAGAGAATGCAGTGAGAGTGCTTTTATTAGAAGGAATTTCTTGCTCCATCATTCTTGTTTCTTCTTGAATGCATCTCAACATCAATTCTTCAAACCTTGGAATTAGATCATTATTGAGTATAGTGGTTCTGAATACATACCACTCGGGTGGGAGCCCTCCAAGGGTGGTGATAGTAAGTTCCCTGTCAGGAATGACCTCTCCAATAGAAAGTAGATCATTCTTGATCTCAGTGATCCTTAAGAAGTAGGATTGAATATCCTCGTCCTTGCCCTTCTTAATATCCTTCAACTTATTTTTGAGAAATAAGATTTGATTAGCATTACTAACCTTGAACACGCTGATCAACCTGTCGTAGATCTCCTTGGAGGTCTTCAATTCGGAGATGTAGACCACCAGACGCTTGTCAATGGAATCTCTGATAATCTTCTTTACTTTGACTTCAACCCTATTGTACTTGGTCTACGCAGCAAGCGTGCATTTGAAGGAGGCTCGGGGATTTTACCCTTCACATAATCCAACACTTCTTGTTCTTCCAAGGTCAAATCAAGAGACATCTTCCATCCATGATAGTCAGATTTTTCACGAAGCTTGTCTTCAGCCGAGAAGTGGGATGAGGAACCCATTTAGCCTTTTGTCCTTGTCCAGCTGTCTTTGGTGATTGCTCTTTCACTCCTGTTTGGGCTTTGTCTTCACCTCAGCTCTGATACCATGTTAATTTTAGGTAACAATGGTAATGTTCTATGCTTTAGAGCAATTTTACTTCAATTCTTTCTTAGCCCAATGTCAATATCCAATTTAGCAATCACATCAACATGACAATAAAATGCAGATAGAACATAAACATAAACAGTAGAAGACAAGCCAAGACAAGAGGACACAAGATGTGGTACCAGACAAGGACAAACCCTAATGTGGGAAAACCCTTAATCAATTCTTCTTATATTCTTCAATAGTTTAGTAGAGAGACAGTGCAATTTACAAATCTGATAATTTATGACAGCAGCAAAAGAGCCCTAACCAGAAAAGTCAACACTGGTCAACAGGGCAGAATTCTTCCTCAATTCAGCTTAGTCAAACCCAATCAATTTCGGCCTCCAATAGCAAGTCTAATCAGCCCAAAACAGTCTGAAAACGTCTAGTCAAAACTGGTCGACAAGTCAACCATACACACAGCCCTAGTGCAATCAACACTGGTCAACGTAGGGGTCAAACAACCTCAATCTTCATGCCAGAAGTGCGGCCTGCCTTAACAGAAATTTCTCACCCAAATCCATAGTCAAGGAAGGTCAACGCTGGTCAATGCAACCCAAGAAAACAACCTCTAAAATTCGGTCAAACTGGTCAATGCCTAAAACAAAAAATCGTCCTCCTCTCCTTCACACGTGTGAGAGAGAAAGTTGCCTAGAATTGCATACCCAATCAGATGAGGAGAGAGAGAGAGATGTGAGTGAATGAGTGATGTCCAAATGAGGCTCAAGCATCATGAATTTATAGCAAACGTTGAGGATGAATGGACGTGACTGTTGGGCTTCTGAGCCTACATAACTCTATTGACCGACCTTGACAATTTGTCCATAATCAAAATAAATTCATAACTTCATTTGTACATGTCGGAAATGGATGATCTTTAGATCAATCCTACACCTCTCGAAGAGGGGAATACAAGAAAAATATATGTTGTCATAAATAAGATGACCCATGTGGAGTTTGGCCCTAGTTGCCAATTTTAACACCTTTTGTTCTAAATGTCTATGATGACTCGTTTGCAACAGCGGAACCCATCTCCATAATTAAGATCACTTACTAGCATTGGTGGCTTTAACAAGACGAACAACGAGACAGTGGCTTGATTAGTGGCTCAAGGAGGGCAAACAACGAGACTATGGCTCGATTGGAGGCTAATTGCGGTGGTAGAATGTCGTGTATGGTGGAGTTCGATGGCAGCCGCAGGAGTTTGTGGGGGTGGAGTTTAATGTGGTTGTGGGAGTCTATGGCGATGTCAGACTGCTCTAACGACATTTTTTTTCTTTTTAATTTTTTCTGACATTCTTTTATATATTTTTTAATTATCTTTTCTCTTTCTTTCCTTTTTAATTTATTTTTATATTTTCAAATATTGTTTTTGTTCTCTCTCTCTTCTCCTCCTTCTCTCTCTATATTATATATTATATATCCTCTTTTTATGGCCAAAGGCTGACGAAGAATGGAGAACCTCCAAAAACTTTGTGTAACTAATAGCCTTAACCGCAATGACAATGAAACTCAATGAAGGATTGATAGCCAAAGGCCTAGTGATCATAAAATGTGGCTTTGTGCAATGTTTAAGCGGTAAGAGGGCTGAATAGCTCTTACCAATGTAATGAACAAAGTTCATATACACAACAAAAGATTCAGGATATCTGGAATATAAGAATGTCCATCATAGGACGAGTAAAATAATTATAGAAGAAAGTTGAATGTACAAGGGATAAGATATGATATTGATTACAAATGAGTGTCTGCTTATATAGTTAGGTAGGTGCCCATTCATGAATGATCATGTCCTTGGGACGTGTCTCTTCAATAACCAAGTATTATTATTTAATTAATCATTATTATGATTATTATTATTTATATTATATTCATAATAGGTTACTTGTATATTATATTCATAAACAAGTGTAAAGGTTGCTTAAAATTCAGTTTGTTCAAGTGCAAAAACTTGGCCTTGTCGCAATATTATACAGTATACCACACATGAATACCCACAAGAAATACCACCATTGGAGAAATTTTGAGGTCAAAAATGGGCCTCAAAACAAAAATGTATAACCAGATCTTGGTCATTTGAGGACGTTTTGGTTGCACTGACCAACTCTTAAGTAATAGAAGTAGAAGAACCCACATTGATATCCTTCAAAGGCTTATCAAACGAATTTGTGAAGGGGGTTTCCTTGCAATAGCTTGAGGAAATTAACTATTTTCAAATCTATTCCTGTCAATGAGCATTCACTGAATAATCTAGCTATTTTAAGGACTTATTGATTGCTTACCAAAGAGCAGAGGTGTCCTCATACTCTTTAGCGTAGCATTTTTTAAATTTTGTATATAGTTTTGTATATAAATTAACCTGTTTTGTATATAAATTTTATTTCTTTGTATATACTTGGACCTCTCTTCTATGTTTGAGCAAATCTAGTTGAAGAAGAGGATTTGGCTTCAAAATTCTTCATAAGTTTTTCTTGTAGGTGAACGCTTGGGAGATCAAAGAGATATACATCTTATTTTTTAAGCTAGAGCCTACACTTGTTCGTGTTTCTAGCCATCTATTCTCCTTTTCCCTTGCGCAAATCTGCCTTCTAAGAGGCTAGACGACTAGGGTTTCAAACAAATTTTTTGAAGAGATCTCATGTTGGAGGCTTGGGAAAATTTAGATCAAATTTTCTGAGGTATTCCTTCCTTAACCATGAGCAAAAGAGGGTCTCTCCCCCTCTCCTTGCGCATTTTCTTTCCTCCTGGAGGGCTAGGGTTTAGGCAAAAATCTTTTGGAGGAATCAATTGGTTGTTGAGGAAATTTTCACTATAAAGTTATAAACTATTGCCATAATCATTGTAAAATTCCTCTTTTGCATCTTGTATCTTGAGGAGCGTTTTTCTTTTTCAAAGCTCTATATTTCTTTGTAAACCCTCCTTAAGGGTTTTAAAGCCCTCTCTTCTCTCTACGAGGGTTTCACCTTGTAAAATAATAAAAGAAAATTCTCCTTGAGGGAGCTTGAGGTTTTCCCCATGGTACCCCATCTCCTCATTTGGTAGGAGATTCTCTTGGTTGATCACTAAATTGCTAGATTAGTTTATTTTCTTGCATTATCTAATTTCTAGATCTAGCTTCTAGTCTTCATTTGCATGTGGTCCTAAATCACATATCATTTAATTAGATTGTTTTGATTTCATTGAGTAATTTGGTTAACAACTTGATCTAATTGGAATTTTCATTGGCGTAGTCTTAAGTTTCTTGGTCTCATTTACTTATGCTTCATTGAGTAATTTGCACTTGCTTCGTTGGTCTCTGAACGCACCTCATCAACTGTCTAATTTGATCATTTAAAGTGAAATGGTATTTTGATCTATCTAAAGGTATTTCACATTGAAAGCATTTCATTTTAATTGCTAAATCTCACTTGGAGCATAAGCTTGGTTGATAGATATTTAGGGCAACCTTCCCTAACTATCATTCAATCTCCCTAAATTTGAGTTTGGAGCAAAGGTTAAAATGTGCGACCTCGCAGTGCTCTTGTGGTCGAGTCCCTTGTAGGAACAAAGGCATGCCGGTTGCATTGAAGTCCTAGGTGGGTATAGTTAATGAGGCCTTAGCCTCCTCATCCTAGCCTTCTTGCAACAACCTCAATCCTTACCAAGTTGAAGGAATTGAGGGGGACTCAATCTATAGATTAGGCATTTAATTAAAATTTACCAAGACCACTTTGCCTCACACACTCACATAACTTTGTCTCATCTTGAAGCAATTGGTTATTGTACAATTCAAATTGTGAGCATCTCATTCATTTGCAAACATTGTATATTCTTGTACTTGCTTATTTCATTTTCATGTGCTCATGATAATTCTCTTAACGCTATATCTTACTTGAGCATCTCTTTTAAAGTACAAGCTTTCTTCTATTGCAAGATTCATTTTTATCTTGTTGCTCATATCTTGAATTGGTATATAATCTATTGTGGTTTTGATTCGCTAACAATTGCTTTGCAGCTTTGTTATTCTTGTAACTTAAAAGATCATTTTTCATTTGCCAGTACCATAATTTACCTTTGAGCATATATTTCTTGCAAGTTAAATTTAAAGTCACTGGTCTCTCATAATTTGTCTTGCAGGATATCTTGTTGAACTAATTGAATTTACATTACTGGTGTTTATATGCTCATAAACATTTGTACTTGCTAAATCAAGCTCTAATTTCATTTCAAGTTATATTGAATGGTGATTTCCTTACTAACCATCTCCTAGGACTTGTTATCTCTAACTAATTATCCTTTAGAATTTTCTTTAGGAACCACCCCCCTTAGCTTAACAAGGAGAGAGCTTAAACGAAAAGAGTCGGGATCAGGTGACAGCCCCTTCTCTGAGTGTTTTGCCTTAAGGCAACACCTAGTGGGATTAGGGACTTTTCCCACATTAATCTAGGCATCCATCTTAGGCTACAACATACCTTATAATGTATTGCCCACTTTCAACTGATAAGTAGGCTAGATAACATAAAACCTTGTCCAAATGACAGGTGGAGGGCATTTGAGGCTAGTTATCTGTTGATCACATAGGGTTGTCACCTAGCACGCTGAACAGAATGGAAGAAAAGCTTTCTCCTAGGGATCACTCACTTGGGTGGGTAATAGGAACAATATACATATATATAGAGAGAGAGAGAGAGAGTGTGTGTGTGTGTGTGTTTTCTCAAAGGGTGTCACCCACTTTGGTGGGTAAAATCTAGATATGATATCTATATATATATAGTTTCTATGACATATTTTATCCATATTTTCAAAAAATATGTCATTTCCATTTTGGATACTATATCAATGCAGCTTAAGCTCGGAAGCTTACTCACTACCCTGTGTCTAATACATACATACCTAGTCCACTCAATGCTCGATTCAAACTTCACATACCCTAGCCAAGCACTTTAAGGATATGAAATTCACCCTCATTTGGAACCACCACTAGATCGTCCCTCTGCTTCAACACATATCACCCTGTCAATTAAGCAATCTTTATATAGCAATCCCCTTCTCACTCCCAAATGAAGCACTGTTTCACTACTTGCTTAAGTTCACAACCACCCTTTCAATTAATGGTGCCTTTTTGTCTTCAATCAATCTGTTATAGTGTTATAATAAAATCTTTTATTTAAATCAAATTAAGGTTTTAAACAATCATTTTCCCCCTGCCAATGAGATGTAGCCACATAGGAACAAGCATAGGTTGGCTTT
>APFE030506449.1:0-10917 GCA_000404065.3 Pinus taeda
AAATTCCAGTACCAAATCAAACTGATATATGGAAACTATTCTTTTATGGATCCTATACAAAAGATGGATCAGGAGCTAGAGTAGTTTTAATATCACCAGAAAAAGAAAACATTACCCAATCATGTAAACTCAACTTCAAAGTTAAAAATAATGTGGCTGAATATGAAGCTTTCCTTTTGGGATTGCAATTAGCCAAAAGCTTAAAGGTTCAAAACTTAAGTGTTTTCACCGATTTAGAACTTATTGTCAAACAAGTGAGAAATATTTGCCAGACTAAACACCCTAGACTTAGGTCTTACCGAAATGAAGTATGGGGTTCAATTGAAAACTTCTTTGATGCTTTTAATTTGACTTATATTCCAAGAGATCAAAATATGCATGTAGATGCCTTAGCTGTTTCTGCTAGTTCATTTAAAATTCCTGATCAGACTAATTTACTCTACCAAATACAAGTCAAGTATAGACCATCTATCCCAGACAATTTGAAACACTGGCAAATATTTGAAGATGATGAACACTTGAAATCTTTTATGCAAGTTGTAGATCAAGTTTATGTTCTACAAATTGATGAATATAGATCTGAAATAAATGAAAATACAAATGAGAATGATACTTCAGATTTCAGTTCAAAAATTGTTGATCATGATATTATTCAATTGTCTAACAATTTTATTCCCAAAGGCTTGATACCTTTAGAAAAATTGTTTGATCAAAATGATGTCCTCCGAAATCCTCAGTCAATTTCTTCGGAAGAGGACATAGAAGAAATTAACGTTGGAACAAATGATGATGTCAAAAGCATCAAAATATGTGCATCTCTAGACCCTGAGATTAAAACTCAATATCTTAAGTTACTTCAAAATTATAAGGATGTTTTTGCTTGGACTTATGTTGATCTAAAATATTATGATACTTCATTAATACAGCATAAGATCCCTTTGAAGCCAGAAGCAGTACCTTATCAACAAAAACTTGGAGGATTAATCCAACCTTTCTACCAACTGTCGAAAAGGAAATTAAGAAAATGCTAGATGCCCAGATCATTCTCCCTCTTAGATATTCTAAGTGGGTTGCAAATTTAGTTCCTGTTAGGAAAAATAATGGAGAAATCAGACTTTGTGTGGACTTTTGAAATTTGAACAACGCATCATTAAAGGATAATTACCCTTTGCCCAAAATGGATCGGTTACTTCAAATGGTTTCAGAAGCACAAAGACTTTCTATGCTTGATGGTTTTTCAGGTTATAATCAGGTGAATGTTGATCCAGTAGACAGGGAAAATAAAACCTTCATTACACCCTGGGGTACATTTATGTACACTAGAATTCCATTTGGCTTATCAAATGCTAGAGAAACATTTCATAGAGATATGGATGTAGCTTTCATGGGTCAAGTAAATAAATTTGTGGTTATTTATCTTGATGACATTACTGTTTTTTCTAAATCTGATCAGAAACATGTAAAGCACTTTATCAAGGTTTTTGACAGGTGTAGGAAATTTGGGATATCATTGAACCCTAAAAAGTCTTTGTTTGCTATCAAAGAAGGAAAACTATTGGGCCATATATTTCAAAGGAAGGAGTGGTAATTGATCCCAAGCATGTGTCTTCCATTGAAACATTGACCTTACCTAGAAACAAGAAAGAAATTCAAGATTTTCTGGGTAAGATTAAATTTTTAAGGAGATTCATCCCAAATTATGCAGATATTGTAAAAGATATAACTGACATGCTCTAAAATGATCATGAAGTTAAATGGATTGTCTCTTCCAGGCATGCATTTGATCAGTTCAAGAAAGCTATTTCTGAAGCTCCCACCTTGGCTAGCCCTGATTATACTAAACCATTCAGTATCTTTTCTTTTTCCTCATAAACAACCCTTACTATTGTTCTATTAAAAAAGAATGAAGATTCCCATGACCATCCCATAGCCTTTTTTAGTAAGGTTATGGGAGATGCTAAGCTTAAGTATGACATAATCGAGCCTATGCCCTCATTCAAGCCCTGAAATCTTTCAGGATGTATGTCCTACATTCATCTATTACTGCTTATGTTCCTAATGGTGCTGTAAAAATAGTTTTAACTCAACCTGACACTGATGGGAAAAGAGTTAGGTGGATCACTCAAATACTTGAGTTTGATCTAACTATCAAAACTACAAAGCTAGTAAAAGGCCAGGGATTAGCCAAGCTTCTAGCAAAATCCAATTGCAAAGTGCTTTGAATCAATTCTATTTTAGAAGTACAAGGGAAGAATCCACAAGAACCTTCTATCCTTGTACAAGGGAAGAATCCACAAGAAACTTCTCTTCAACCTGAAGAAAAGAATCCATAAGAACCTTTACCTTCAGATTAGATTAGCCCTTTACATATTGATGACAAATATCTATTATCAGATTGGTATTAAGAAATTGTAAATTTTCTGCTCCATTTTGAATGCCCTGCGTCATTTTCCAAAGCCCAGTGTAAAGATCTTAAATTGAAAGCGGTCAAGTACTACATCATCAATGCAAATTTGTACTGGAAAGATCCACTTAATATTTTTTTATTATGTTTAACAGAATCAGAAACTGAAGGAATCATTGATCAGTTCCATACAAGATTTTGTGGAGGACATTATGCTTGGAGAGAAACAACGTACAAGATTTTAATGGGAGGGTTTTATTGGACAAAATTGTTCTTACAACTAGGGGCAAAGGTCAGAAGTTGTGTTCCTTGTCAAATGTTTGTTGGTAAGCAGAAACTAGCAGCTCTTCCACTAGTACCATCAATAATCTCAGCACCTTTCCTACAATGGGGATTAGATTTTATTGGAGAAATCCATCCCACTTCAAGTAATCATCACAGATGGATCCTCATAGCAAAAAACTACTTCACTAAATGGGTATAAGCAATTCCGGTAAGAAATGCTACCGATTTGGTAGTAACTAAATTCATTGAAGAAAATATCTTATATAGGTTTGGTTGCCTAACTCAAATTGTCACAGATAATGCAACAAAATTCTCTAGTGTTAAAATGATTGAGTTTTTCCAAAAATATCAAATTCTGATACATCATTGAACTCCATACTACCCTCAAGGTAATGGCCTCACAGAATCCTCAATTAAAAGTCTGGTAAAGGTAATCAAAAAGACCCTAGTAGATCATAAAAAGAGTTGGGACTCTCATTTAATTTATGCGGTATGGGCAAACAAAATAACTCCAAAAAGATCTACTGGGAAATCTCCTTTTCAGTTAGTCTATGGGAAAGATGAAATTTTTCCCACCAATTTGGCTTTCCCAGTTTTAAAATTCTTACAGGACTCAACAGATGAACCTGATGATTTTTCAAGAAGGGTAAATCAAATTATTGAACTAAATGAAAACATAGATGAAGTTCAATACAAATTGAAGAAATATCAAAATAATATGAAAAGCATGTTTGATAGAAGAGCCAGAGAAAGGGACTTCAAGGAAGGTGACCTAGTCCTAAGATGGGACTCCAAGAGGGAGGAAAAGGGAAAGCATGGTAAGTTTGATAACCTATGGTTTGGTCCTTTAGCAATTGCTGAAGTAAAGGGTAACAACACTTTTGTGCTACAAAATCTTGAGGGACTATATTCCACTTATCCTGTAAATGGAAGGTTTCTCAAACATTTCATTCAGTACTAAGAATTTGGGATACATTTCATTGTAAAAACTCCAGTTTCTTTTACTTTTTAAGCTGTCAATGATATTTTTTACAGCAAAGGACTCCATAGCCTGAGGAGAAGGTACATGGATCTGCAAGTTCTTTGCATTCTATAGGAGAAAGCAGTCCCCAGTTGGAGCCAATGTTCTAGAATTTTTTGGTTTTGATAAGTTAGAATAAATTAGACAAAAAATGAAAATGTATTTACAAAATGTTAAGATAGGATATGGACAAAAAGAATATTGAATAAAAAATGTTAGGAAAATATTTTGATAAATATGTCCATATCAAAGAAAATGTTAGGGTAGATGCCCTAAAAAATAAAGGCAAAATAAAATGTTAGGTTAGACAGAAAGGATAAATAAATCAACTCTGAAAGTGTTCCAAATCTAAATGCCACTACTTTGTTCTAAATTCAGTTTGAAGAATAATAGTTGTGTGCAGTTTGTTTAGATGTCACACTAGGTTATTTTATCCAATTATACAGTTGCATCATAATTAGATTTATTTTAAATTAATTCTCATAGGTAGAATATAGATTGGCTCAACAGTTTAATCTGAGCCAATGGAAGAAATAAGGTATAGAGATAGATTGTTCATAAAAATAAAATATTGGGTTGCTAGTTCAAATGCACTCTGGAAGGATAAGTAAAAATATTAGGAATAGAAGGGGAGGTAGAAATGTGAAAGTTTGAGATGCTAAAATTATTTTTTCCCAATGATCAATATCGCATCACATCATTCATGAGTGAATGGACCTTGGGCTAAAGAAAGTGCGATTTTCAATTCATATCCTATCACTTCATTCATTAAAACACCCGGACCCATAACCAACACGTCTGCCTATCATATCGTGACCCCACCGTTCATTCCCCGCTCACACGTTAAACTCCCTCCACCTCACCTCTCATCCCGCACACTCCTCCGCAGTCATACAACCCACACTCCCTTTTGGCCCTCATTCACCATCTGAAGTTTATTAGTGAGGGAGGGGGCGAAATGGACGGTCTTTGATACCACCTATATAAACCACAAAAGTACCTTTTAGTCTTTCAGGACTAAAAATCCCAAAACCACAAACCACTCTGTCTTACCCTGAACGCAGTATCCTTCATAGTCATTACCACCACCCCCCGACACCTTAGTTCATTTCATCCACGTACCTCCCTCGCCCGACTGTTGTTCGATCACCATCCCCCTCATCCAACGGTCCATAACCATATCAGTCATGCCCAATGGCTAAACGATACCCACCTGATCAAGTGGTTTTCCCCGACCCCCTTAAGGCTATGTGTCAAGCTATGGACTATATTGGGTGACCCCTCCTGAAAGTTGCCCAACCCTCATAAGCGATGTGATGGCTTGGAAAACCGCCTCCCCGCATAAGACAAGACCGTCATGTTCACTTCATATTTTCCATCCAATCATCTGGCGCCTATCTGTTGTCCATTCATTTTCGCTCCCGCACATTTATAACCAAATGACCGTTAATTAACCCGTTGGATAATTAATGAACTTTCAAATGTTCGGCGCCACCTTCCCACTCCATTTTTCCCTTTATAAACAAAGTTTCATGCATTTCAAAGGTTCACAGTTAACTTCTGTGACCAAGAGTATTCTTCAAGCCCACCTACTTAACAGCTCAGCCACTGTCCGACACTCTAGCAGCCACTTGTCTTGCTCACAAGCACACCTTCCAGGTCCACTTATATGTTACCTGTCTCCACTCTAGTAAGTCCTTTTACAATTTTGTCATTTACAGTCTGCAGTTTCGTTTGACAAAATGCCTCCCAAGGGAAAAGCAATTGCAGAAGTTTCAAATCCTCTAATTCAACCATAGATTGATTTCCACCATACTCCATTAGTTGATAAGGATTACAAAACCATTGAGACCTCTTCTAAATCTGATATTTTTGAAATTTATTGTTGGTGGAAGAGCAGCTAATTGACCAAAGTGATGAAATTGGGATCTGGGAATCCCAATTACCTCAATATATATTTCCACGAATACACAGAGCTCCAGAGTTCATGAATGCAGGGGTTGGATGTTGTTGTGATCTTTTGTATAGTTCTTTTACTGTAAATTCTCAGAGAAGTAATACAAAGGCGGTGGAATTTCCAAAGCTCTGTGTTGTTTTGATGCATTGTGGTGTTTAGCTGAAAGTTATAGGATTCCTGCGTATTTCATGGCACAATAATTTTTTCTTTACAGCTCTTTGTTATGTGTTTTGTTATCTTTCATATCTCTTTCATGCTGCTGTGTTTTACAGTTAATGGAAAGGAAAAAGAATAGTTCCAGGATTTAATCACAGATTACCCTGAACTCAATCTAAGCTATTATAAGTGTTTTCTTCAGTTATAGTAATAAAGGTGTAATTCTTAACAGTTACCCTTTCACGCTATATCTTTCACAGTGATTATTATTTTAGGAATTCAAATTTTGCTCCTGAGGAATATATCTCCTTCTCCCACCCCAGCTTAGTGAAGAAATCTTAATTTCTTTTCACTGGTTGTTTACATTTCACCATCATAATTTCAAGTTTGTTTTATGAAATAAATAAATGGCCCTGTAATCCTAGCTGCTCAAACCCAAGAGTTCAACAACCATTAGCCACAGACTCCATTGCCCAATGAACTAACATTATCCTTCCAACCAAACATAAACCAAAACCCTTACTTCATAACTAGCCTAAAATCTCCACAGAACAGAGAAAAACCTTATAGAGAGAGCCCTCTCTGATTACAGCTGGGCTAGAAGCTGTAATCCAAAGATTGGTTAATGGTTACCTCAGCCGTATTCCCTTGGGAGTCAAAGGGAACAACCTGGGTGTTAACAGGAGGGAAGAACACTCTTCACTTATAACAGAGGAAACAAGCCAAGGCTTCAAGGTTTTTCACAGGAAAAAGAAACAAAGAGTCTCTATGAATGTTGATTCACAGTCTAGTGAATAGTCTATACAATCTCCAACTCAGTCTATCACTTCTCATGAACAACAGATAGTCCAAGTTGTTGGAGGCATTCTAGAGAATAAAGAGGAAGACATCTTCCATGTCTTTAGTGAAATCAAAAGAAAGAATGAGGAATTGAAGTTGAATACTTACACCCAGTTCTAGAAGCATTCTTCCAGCTCTCAAGCAAGGCTTGTTTCAGTCTTTGACTCTGAGAAGGGGAAGATGTAAATGGCTTTCATGCAGGCCCAAGTTCCCCAGCCGAGGACTGTAGCACAATATCAAAAACACACTTCTTTTGAGTTCAATGTTCAATATGTGTATCCAATTGATCAAATTGAGATGCATAAACAAACCAGACAGATGGTTTCTTCAACCTTGACAAACACTGCTATGAGTTTGTGAAAATTGCAGGTTACATTAGCCAACATTTAGTCACAAATAAATTTGGAGAAGGTCTCCTCGTTAGCAAAGGATACCATGATTCAGTCCCTAGAAAATCTAGTGCTAAGGATGGGATATGATCCATTAAACATAAATGCTGCAGAGGAGCTCATTAAGAAAAAGAACACTGAAGTTGCAGCACTAAAGAAAGAACTAAAACTACCAGCATCTGAGGATCCAATGGCCAAAGAGATCGAGGAGATAGAGACTCAAAAGTTAGACATGATGAAGCTCATCATGGAACATAATTTGCAAATAAAACAATTGGAGAAGTAAATGGAGAAATTGGTTAAGGAGAAGGAGGAAGATATCAAGAACATTCAAACTTCAACAGATGTAGTTTCTCTTGTAGCAATTCCCATCACTATAGTTTCTACTACAGCCACTACATTAGCAACAGGTACAACAGAAGGAGTTGAAAAGCTTACTGAAGTTGTTCAGAACCTATCTATCCAGACAGGAGAAATCAATAAATTAAAGGATGAACTCAAAGAGTTACAACTTATAAAGTCTACATAAGATAGTTCACACACAACTAAAACAAACAGACTCAAAGGCCAAGTGGAAATGTTGGAGAAAGAACTCACAGATTCTTTCATAGGAAACAAGTTGGGTTTAGCAAAAGAAATTTTGTGGGAAGAAATCACAGAGGCAATCAAGGAGATTTGGCCCTCCATTAAGATAATATTCAATCAAAAAGATCTCTTGGAGAAAGCTCAGGAAGAAGTGGAATCCATAACTAGGCAGCTGGAGGATATGTCAGAGACTGCCTCTGATATAATCAAATTTCTGAATTCCAAGGATGACTATGAGCTTGAAGAGTTAAGTATAAGTGATAGAACTACAACAATATTAGAAGTAAATAAGATTATCATTAAGAAAAATCTCAACCTTCAGCTACAACAAACATGCAGCAATGTTAACAACATGGTTCAAAGATTCTTCAACAAAATTGAACTTTTGATCAGCGAAGGTTTACCTTCTATGATGGTTATTAATGATAAATTGATGCCAATTGAGGATTATGTCAAAAAGTTAACAGAGGTGGGCACCCATGCAGCTTCAGTAGCCAATATCAAAGGATTAGCAACACCAGCTGTCATAGTAAAAACACTCAGGAATTATTTCTTCATCCTAGATGAAATCAAACATATATTTTTTGTAAAACCCACTTTTACTAAATACACCAAGATGGATGAAATCTACAGGAGGGTAACAAAGATTTCTATCTCAGATAAGAAACATTGGGAAGAATTAAAAAATTTACTTGATTAAGGATTATTAAACAACATTTAGCTTTTGAGGGAACAGTCAGCTAGCTTCAACCACTTTTCAACTTTTCAGTCATAGTCATCAAACAGTGCAGCACCAAAGTAGTCCCAAATCATTAGACAATTTTATTTTTGATTGTGTAAATAATGTATTTTTGTAAAAGCAGTTTACGATATTTTTCGTCCTACCGTTGTATAAATAAATCTCTTCACGAGTTATCAAGAGTTGCACCCTTGAAGAAGCATTTCTAGACATCTGATGTAATTGATATTTCTGGATCATTAATACGAAGCAAAGGATTCTGAATTCTGTTTTGGACAATTTGTGTTTCCTGTAAGTGTTTCTAGTGTCATTCATTATGTTTTTCTTCATATACTTGTGTCTTGCAGAGATAACTAGGTAGGAGTAATTGTATTTCAATCTATTCCTATAAGCTTTCTGAAGTGATAATCTATAAAGAGAATTGAATTAATGGATTGTTTGTTTAATTAGTTCCCTCAAAATTAATAAATCATCAGTTTCTTTTGTAAGCTCATGTGTATTTTCTCAAACTTGTAAATGTAGTTTAAAGGTTTTCATACTTATGATATCTAACTTTCTATTTGAAAATTGTGGCAATCATATTACTTTTCTGTTTCTGCTCATCATCATAAAATCTATTTCACTGTGTAAATATTTATAACGGCCCTTTGTTGAGATATTGATATTATTCAAAAGGTTAGGCACATCAATTCTATATCTGTTTCATTCATTGGTCTCCCAAATTAAAACAAAACCCCCAAAACATTTATCTTAGATACTCTGGCATAATAGCTGACCATTATTATCTCAGAGATACAAGAGAATAAAAGACTTACCCAACTTACAAAAAAATTTACATTTAAATTAATGCATTTGAAAAAACTATTAATAAACTTGTTAATAATCAAGTTGTCATATTTAATGACCTTTCATATATATACAATGATAGCTTCTTTCACTATAGCTTTCTAAGATTATAAAATATTAATATATATTAATATTTTTGTGAAATAAAATGTGATTAGTGATAGTCTTGATAGTGAAGAGTTAGTTCCCATGAAATTACGGGTTCAAACCTTTTGAGTGAGTGTATGAATATTATATATGGGAGTTAATTCTCATAAAATTAAACACTATGGGTTACCCTGCAAAATATATATATGAAATAGAAAGTTGAAATATTTCACTTATTTATTGAAATTACTTTTAATATAACTAATATATATGGTTCAATCATTGCTAATATAGAAGTGTTAAATTTGCTAATAATTGCTAATATATAAGTGTTAAATTAGCTAATTTTATAGAGATAAATTTGTGTCTCCTAGTTGTCCACAATGTTTTCAGAATGTTTAGAGATAAATTTTTGGGTCACGTAATTGTCCATAAATATTTCAACGAATCTCTGATGAAGAGAGCTTGGAAAAGGAGAAAGCTCATCTCCTGGATGTCTTTGTGAAAAATGGTTACGATAGACACCTAGGTCAAAAGGCCTTCCTCAAGGCTAAGAAGGAGTCGTCTCTCCGTAAGGATCCTAATGAGCGTGTCATGGGAGTTAACCTTCCGTATATCCAGGGGACCACGGATAGAATTGCGAGGATTCTGAGAAAGTTTGATGTGCCCACAACTTTTAGACCTCTTAATATTATCCGTAGCTCCCTCAGATCGGTTAAAGATCCTATTGACCCTAAAGACATGAAGGGTGTCTATGTCATCCCTTGTTCTTGCGGGATTCCATATATTGGTGAGACAGGTCGCTCTATCAATCAAAGGATTAGCGAGCATTCAGCTGACTTGAGGCATGGGAGGATCAAATCCTCAGCCCTAGCGGAACATGCCGAGAAGACGATGCATCATGTATGTATCGAACAGGCTCAAGTCATTGCTAGAGTTCCTCAGTTTCATCATCGCAAGTTTAGGGAGGCCCTGGAGATTGAAAAAAGGCCGGATAATCTTAATAGGGATGATGGCTGGAAGATCAGCAGCTGCTGGGTCCCAGCCCTGTCTTCCTAGCCTCCGCGGTCCCTTCTTGGTATGATCTCTGTGTTTCTTGTTTTCTTTCCTTAGAGTTGTTTTCCGTTGGGTTTGTTGTATTTTTCTTGCTTTTCTCCTCATTTGATTGTTCTTCTGTATTCTTTGTCCTTTTGGTTGGATTTAATCCCCTCTATTTTCCTAATTTATTCAAGGATTATTTAATCTTGGGAATATTTAGCATAATATATTCTAAGCGATTGATTAATAATAATTAGATTGGTAACATCATAATGCTATAAGTATAATTAAAATAAGTATTTTCGTAACTATTTTTCCTTTTATTCATTTAATAAAATTTCTATTAGTCTAAGCTAATTTAAAATATCCTCTCTAAAGAAAGTATGATAAAAACTGTTTAAATATGTATATATATTTATCCATCATTAAATAGAATAAACATTATTAATAGAGAATAAACTTTATTAATATGGTAGGTATTGGAAGTTATTATTAGTATATTTAGATGATATATTTTAATATACATATATATTTAAACCTTAAAAAATATATTATAAACATTATTAATAT
>APFE030506449.1:16531-57432 GCA_000404065.3 Pinus taeda
CCATGGTATTGTATGTATGAGGCCTATATAGAGGCTAGAGACTCCACATGGAGAGATGTCAAGGAATATTGTATGAACAAGCATATGGCTTGTGGAGTGTTCTCTTTCCTTAAGAAGTGAATGTATGGCATTGCCCTACCTTAAGGGTTTGATCAATAAAGAAGCAATTCTATCTATTTCTATCTTGTTATTTCTTAGGTTTATTTGCATTGTCTTATATTTTCAGATCAGATCTATAACATGATGTGCCCTTTCTGCAATAGTTCCTAAATCTGCCTCTTGATCTCATCATTCTCTAGAACAGAGTGTGATAGATCGGTCCATTGGGTAGCGGCGCGCCTGGGGTCAGATCAATGGAGTGCTTGACCTGACAGTGTAGAGGTATCCCTGTAGGTGAGGCGAAAATATCCTTGTACTCTTCCACGACCTTGTCCATCTACTGCTATTGTGCAGAGGAGCCCTGCCTGGAAGTCGTGGCCACAACTTTCTTCTTGCCCTGGGGGCGAATCATAAGGAAAAAAAAATTCCTAGTATGGGAAATGATCTTACTGCATTTCTTTGCAGTGATCAAAGAGGTGGCGGTAGGCGAGGCTACCTCCAGTATCTTGTACAACTTATTAGCCAAAGTAATAATCACAGAGTGAAGTCTAGACTCATATACATCATGTCGCTTCCATAAGTAAGGTTGTACTAACAATACATCACAAACTTCAAGAGGAGCAACGTCACATAGTACCTCATCTGTGAAGGGCTTGATGTTGTAGGGAAGGCGTCACTACTGGTTGACACGAAGATCTCGTCCTTGGTGAAGCCACCCAATGGTGTACGCCTATGAATGTGTTGTAGTATTTAGGCCCAACTGCTTCACAACCTCTACTGAAATGAGGTTCTTATGGCTCCTATTGTCAACAATCAGCGGAGAACCCTTCACCCACATATGTGAGTGGAAGAGGCGTTCCCCCTCCTCTGGATCTTCAGGCTCAATCTTCTGGATCTTGGTGGTGGCCACGATGGCACTAGGCTCTACATCAATGATTTGCTTCCCTTTTCCAGTTCCCTTATCGGGTTCTGATTCAGAGTCAGAACCTGCGTCTGATTCAGAAGCCTTTAGCTCGGCCACCAATGACTGCTTGGCCTGAAACTCACTTGTATTGTGAGTGGAGCTCTTATGGAACTCACACCATTTTCCCATGTCCTTCTTCATCTTTGAGGTGTTGTTCTTTGCTTGCGGCTTCGCCGGGTTGTCTTGGGTAGCACTACCTTTGCTTGGTCCTTTGTTCTGTGGTTTGGGGACGCCTTTTCCTTGCTTTCGATTTGTAGATCCAAAGTCCCGCTTCTTCTGTTTAAACTTCTACTCAATCTTGATAGCGTACTGATACGCCGTGCCAAGCGAGGAAATGTTTAGGAACTCCATCTCGTCCTAGATGTACTTCTGTAAATAGCCACGGTACTTGAGCACCAAACGCCGCTCAGTATCCTTGATACCCAACTTCGTGCGAAGGGTATGGAAAGTATTTGTGAACTCTAACACATATTGGTCCCTTCCCTGTCGTAGCGTGGTCCACTTTATGTATTTGTCTTCATAGCTCCTGACAGGGTAATATTGTTCCTTGATGGCGTCTCAGAAAGAATTCCAAGTGGGTGCGGCTAAAAACAACAAGGGTCCACTCTCGTCATTTTGTTCACAGTAGGTTTCCCTCCAATCCTTGACGTGTGGGGCGACTTTAAGAAGTGCAAAAGTAATATTTTCCCGATTGGAAAAGTCATGAATTGGAAAATATATTTCCAATAGATTTAACCATTTATCTACAGTGTCTGCTTCTACCAGGCCTTCAAATATGTGAATATCAAAGTTAAATTGTACCTTAAAAGGAATGGCACCCCCAGAGTGGCTACTGGAAGAAGATGCATCGCCTGTGGGTAGTCGTCAAAGGATCTGGGCAAAGTTATCCATCATCGCGTCCCTCTGTCACTCGAGGGCTTCCTCGAGCAACATTTTGAAAGTATCTCCTACCCCCTTGTCTTTCTTTTCTTCCACCATGGGAGGTCGTTAGGTTTTTTGAGGCTGATCTTGCAATGGTTCAACCAGATCAAGCCCTAACTCCTTATACCCTGACCTTGTTGGGGACATGCAAAAAAAATAGAGAAAGAGAAAAACACTATGATACCACAGATCCGAACTTAAACAGGAACACAACAACTTACAGATATAATCATAAACATAGATATGCAACAGAAAAACACTTCATTTCATTAATAGAAAAATACTGAACTATGCTTACATAATGGAAATAAGATAGCTCAGTTGATGGTAGCTTATCTTTGATAAGAGATGTGGTTGCTACATGCCTCTGAACTCTATTACAATGAGGCTCAAGGGCCTGTTTATTATTGGAAAACATGAGAAAACCCTAAAAAATCAAAACCCTAACCCCAGGAGATGTAACACCATGAGTTTGTGGGCCCCGTTGGAGTTAGTTGGGCAACCAACTTCTCATGGTCATAACTTGGTCATATTATCTTTGTTTGGTGCATCGATACCTTGTTGGAAAGGTCTCATGAAGTACTATAGGTGTCGCCGCAGGCCCTTGCCTATGGTTATTGGCCTGCCGCGAACCCCCAAAAACATCGTTTAGAGGGTCAAAACTGCTTCGAAAGTTGAGGACCCAAAAAACTGTGAAAAATAGTAAATGCTGAAATGAACAGGGAAACCTATGAAACTGACTGGGGGTTTTAGGTGGAATAGGTGGGTGGCCACCAATATCCACATGGATCAAAATCACATCAGAATTACAACATGCTATTTTGTGCCGCAAGTTTAAAAATCTACAAAAGTAGAGGGCTTGACCACAAAGATCTCTTTGCAGCCTTAAAAGCAGATATTGCAACATATTCTTAGCTAGGTGAAGCCCTTATGGTGGGTTATTTCAATGTTAGGACTACAAGTGAGCAAGCTAGCATTCTTTGATGTAGAGAAGACTGCGACCTTATTTGGCTTACAGAAGAGAGTAATCATCAACGAGAAATAATTTCAGAGGACAAGGGCTGCAATTTCTTTGGTCAACAATTGCTTACTCTATGTGGGGCCTTTGATTTAGTCATTTATAATGGCTTGAGTAGATGGGAAAAGTTTGGTAATTTCACTGGCAATACTTACAATGGAGCAAGTGTAGTAGATTATGCAATTTTCTCACATGGTTTGTGTGAGAAAATGGAGTAAGTTTTGATTGGAGATCATCTTTGGGACTTAAAATTAGATCACAAGCCAATTTATTTAATTTTCTCTTTGATTAGTAAAAAGCAATTAGAGTAAAAAACTCAATGTGTTCAACGAAATCTCCCAAAGGGCATAATTTTTTTGACTCTAGAAAATTCTCATACCTTCAAAATGACGCTAGAGAGGCTCTTCAAGAAGGAGAAAATCCCAATTCACAACCTTCATAGTCACGAATTAACACATTTAATTCAAAGCGCACTTGGAAAGTGCAAGAGAGCAAAAATTAAGAAGTTTGAAACAAATTACTTTTCGGTTAATGCTTGGTTTGGGAGGAATGCAAAAGGCAAGGAGAATGTGGAAAGATTCAAACAAGGATAACATAAAGGTCAAAGATTACAAGCAGATATTAAGAAAGAAAAAGGTCAATTTCATGGTTTCAAGGAGGGAAGAACTAATCTTCGTTGGGAAAAATAATCCCAAATTATTTTGGAAGGAGCTTCAACCGAGAAAGATGCAAACTGAAAATAGTATTACAACTTTGTTGTAGTAGCTACAACCACCCTCCAAAATTTTTCTTTAGTTTTGTTTTGGAGCCTCCTTACCAACTATCCTTAGCATCATGTCTTGCAAGGCCCAAATACTTATGCTTTTAGTTGAGTTTCTTTGGCTTAACAACTTGTGTTCGCTAACTTGTTTGTCCTTCACTCGCAAGCTGACCTCTTGTGACTTGGTCTCAAACCGGTTCTTGTGTTGACTTGCAAAAATGCGCAACGCTGGAGGGAAACCCACCTTGCTCTCCGGAATTGCGCAATGTATCCTGGCAGCCAACACTGCTCTCCAGAATTGCGCAGAGCATGTAGGCTGACTTCCTCAATAAAATTGCACAGAGTAGGTAGGCTGCCTTCCCTAATAAAATTGCGTAGAGCAGCCCATCATTAGGCTTGCTCTCAAAATTTGGGCAGTTCTGACTAACAACCTCAGCTTTAGTCCAAAAATTGCGCAAAGATTGAGGGGCAGCGAGAGCCACTCACCCCAGAAATCGTGCAGAAGTCATTCCTTGGCTTGCTAACCGTTGCATGTGCTCATAGGTTGACCGGTTCCCTCCAAGACTGTGTAATCTTGCCTTGCATGCATGGGCATTTTTTTCCCAAAAAAGCAAAAAAAAGAAGAAGCAAAAAGCATTCCTCTATTTTAGGGATCTATTTTTGGCAATTGGGAGTTACATGCAAAAGTCGTTTTAGAAACCTCTTGCCAAATGTTGCTTTTTTCCATATTTGTGGCATGCATGTCATAAACCTCGATCTTGTCAAAACTATTTATTCGATGCCTTAGATCTCATTCTTCGCTTTCGATCTCGGACCTCTTGCATTCCCAACGCATGTAGGAACCTTTGACACACTCATCGCAGCTTTTTCTGGGTAAGTCCGCTTTTTATGTCTTTTGCTGCTTTTCTGTCGCTTTTTGTATTTCAGTTTGTGTGAGTGTTGTTTTCTTGGTTTTATTGAACGCTTGTTGTTGTTTCATTTCATGTTAGCTTTTAGAAGCATTGTTTCAAGTTTTGCATTGCATTTCCTTGCTGTTGCATGCACGACACTGTTTCTGTACTAACGGTCATCGTTGCGGCGACTCGCTTCACACTCTTCATTGTTTTCCCATATTACAGAATCTTGCACTTACTAATCACATACATGTTCATTCACTCATGTTTGCACCAGCTTTGCACATGCATTCAATCCTTACTGCTTTTCGGTCGCACGTCGGCACGTTTGAGATGCCTTGGCCTAGACCTTGCTTTGCTCGACTTGCACTGCACATTTCTAGGATGGAAGGCCTTCCCTTGCTCCCAGGAATTTCACAGAGCTTGCCTCACACTGGCCTCCTAGGCTGTGCTCTGTGCAGTTTCGAGAGGCAGTGCCTCAGTTGGCCCCAGGATTGCGCAGTGCAATTTCCCGGGTAGCAGTCATGTTGACTGAAACTGCACATTCCGTAGTTCCAGCCCCCAGTAGGCCAATTTGGATTGTGCTCTATGTAGTTCTAGTAGTCAGTCAACTCACTGACAACCTAGACTGTGCTCTTCGCAGTTCCAACAGTCAGTGTCCCAGCCTCTCCCAGAGAAAACTGCGCAATTTTCCCAATCAGTCAATCAGGTGTGTTGCATGTCAATCCTCAAGTTGCTTTTGGTTTTCAACTGACATTTTTCTTGCCATGAATATTTTTTTGTCTCCAGATATCACAAGTTTTCATCGGTCTCTCAGCAATATAGGTACAATGGCTTCCAATTGAGTAGGGTCAAAGGACACCATAAAGAACACAACTAGAGTTGTGGTTCAACAAGTGTCTGTGAGCTTGCCCATCTATGAAGATACTAACTTGTTCATAGACAAGGAGATCAAGATCACATGGCAGGACATCAATGACATCTTTTTAGGCACCTTTGACGAGAATCTAGAGGACCGCAGAGTCTATGTCAACATACACAAGTTTGGCTTGTACTGGGTTGCATGCAGGTATCTCGCATTTCCATGCGTGGACATGATCCATTGGATTTTCTTGCATACTGATCTAGAGACAATGGTACCGAGCAGTGTCATTGGAACAGAACTTGCTACCTCCAGGGTAGAGAAATTTCAGGAAATGTATCACTTGCGTAGTCGGCGAACAAAATGGATGCACTCTTCACCAATCCTAGCAACAGTGCCAACTCAAGAGACATCTTGAAGAGCTGGGTAAGAGAGCCATCTAAGTTCAGGACAACACCCAACCAAGTATACAAGACAAAGACACTGCGGAGGGCTTATCAGTTCTTGGTCATCTTAGCATGCCGCTTATACGACCAAGAGAGTACAGAAACCTTCCCGTAGAGTTGGGTGATTGTGTTGATCAGTTGGCGAATGAAGGAATACCTTTCAATTGGTCCAACATGTTGGCTCTCCAATAGAAGGGGAAAGTAACAAATTCCCGACATCCACCCAAGGGTCAGTAGGAAAATTTATTCATGTCTGCCTACATTCTTGATGCAATCTGTGCCTGTCAACAATTCCTTGGCTTGGGTTGAGCATGGACACCTTTAGAAACCTTTGTGCACATCTATTACAAGTTGTTCTCTGAGTGTAGTTTCCATGGATTTATACTACAACTATCAGATCACTTCGTCACCCCTGGTATACAGGATGACCTTTGAGCAAGATCTGCCTTGCATGTCACAGGCAGTGTTAAGGGAAATCTTCCCCTCGGGTCTTGGGTTGGTACCCTAGCAGATCAGGGGTTATTTAAACAAAGAAACACACATTCCACACAACCATAATGCTAATATAAACAAACTATAGGAAGAAGGGGTGCACCTGAGGTCCTTCGTTTGAGAAGATCCAATTAGGGTTCAGACCCTCTTTGAGTTCCTTTGAGTCCTTCAACCTACAAAACCATCAATTCCAGAAAGTATAACAATATATGGACCAAGCATCATAAATAAATCATCTTCATTGCATATTGAAAGGTAGTTAGTTATGTAATTAAAAACAACCATTCACATGTGAATCATAACATTGATATCATAAACATGAAGAAGATTTATATCAGGAACAAGACAAGTGTTTCTTTTATTATAAATAACTAAAGTACGAAAAGGAATAATTTCACCCGATTCATCCTTTCACAGGCTCCAAGCGGAACCGTCCTCCGGATTCATTTAGTCTCAAGCCTTTAACAAATTCTTTCCACGACTTACTCCATGATATTTCGAATGGTAGATAGACATCAACGTACAAGGAAACAAGGGTTTCCTACAAATGGGGGAAGTGCTGGAAGCACTAGGGACTTCAGACCTGGTACAGGGATTATCTCAGTAGCGTGATCTTTCTCTCTATTCTCTCCCCCCTTAGGCCTTCCCATGGAAGCCTTTTATACTTCTCCCAAGGTAGATATTTAGTTGGGAATTCATTGGGAACAGTTGGGCCACGGGCACTAACAGGTGATTAGCAGGTAAAACCCACGATCTCCGCCCGAAATTAAGGATTTTTAATTTTTTTTAAGTGTTTTAATACATATATGCGGGTTGGGTATACACAGACCCACGTATACATGCATTTAGCTCAGGTCAATGTCGCGTATAGGGAATAAAACACTGTTTTTAAATTTTGGACCAGGTTTGGAAGGAGGGGTTGCCCTAGGCCATGAGTGCAGCATCACACACATCAAGAGTGATATTTGGAGCTATAACAGATGCCCCATAATATATGAGGTCAGAAGGGGTACATGATAGCCAAATTGTATTAAGTAAGTGCATGGAAAGGAAATCTGTCAAAAACTGAGAAGGACTTCACCAAAGTTTAGTCTACCAAGCCACAAAAGGAGATAAAAAAGAAACATTGTCTGAGGCAGGCATACCAATGCTCAGAGAAAGTAAAGCTTGTCTGGATATCAAGTACAAGTGGATCCACTAAGTATACAAGTATAAAAGACTGGAAAATACATAATGGATCATCTGATCACGATCGAACAAGTACATGTCTGAATATCACATATAAAAATGTCAATGACACTGAAGGATGAAGCGGATCACTGATATCAAAAACTAATCCCAAAATTACCAAATGAACATGATGGAGTAAGATGGTACTACACTGCAAACTCAAGTGCCAGCATATAGAATGTTGCCATGAATAACTGCAACATATAAGGTGGAGTGGTATTAAATAACAGAAACAGGAGCAACTGTCAAGTGAACCAATGAATGTTGATGCAACCTGAGGTCTTCACCGACCGCCGTGGTATATTTCTACACCATGGGAATAAAGGATCTGAAGTCGACCATGTGAGAAATTGTTTGATTACCGGTCATTGATGTGTACCGTTAACAAACATGAGACTACTCACCGATAATGATAATGAGAGTCAAGGTACCTAGTACAATCTAACAAGTGTGAATAGATGAGCTAGAGTCGAACACCTATAAGAATTTATCAATCAGGAGACAATGATGGTTTCCCCCTGTCAATTGTGAAGGATATGCCACTAATGATTGCAAACCCCAAGGTACTGCCAAATGGACTCTAGATCTTTGCCCCAGAGCAATGAGTCGTAGTCGATAGGGAAAGATCCGCTAGAAGGAAGGCATTAAGGCATCCTTCATCAATCTAGCGCGAGTGTAACCTGTAGGCCAATAATGTGGAAGGAATCAGACGAAGAAATATGTAGTAACCGAACCGAGGTACATTTCCGGCGTACACAAGATTTAGCTAGCGCATGGCAGAAACCCTCTGAACCAACCAATAATGAAAGCTGACACAGAGGCGGGGTATCCACCAATAGGGTCAAATGGAAACCAAGGTACTGCACGAATCCCAATGTGTGATAATGTAAGGTGATGTCGAACACAAGGGAAACCACTCAGTCAAAGACCCATGATACTGATCGATGCTGAGCACAAGGTAACCTATCAATAATGAAAATAGGGCCAGGGTGCGACTCTAGGCCTGCCCTCAGAGCAAGATGTCGTCGTCGATAAGGACAAGACCCGCCAGCAAGAAGTCAGTGGGGACCTTCTCAAACTGGCACAAGTAAAGGACCAATATAACTGATGTGATGATAGACAAGAGATTGACAACCACGGGTGGCCGACTGAAAAATGAGTCAAGAGACACCGCAGAGAGGCCGACTCAGGCTAACTTCCCTTGAACAAAAGCACGACTCAATGTGACTATGTGGCAGCATATGATGACTCTGTATAAGCTCATTGTGTAGGAGGCACAAATGAACCCTCCATATGATTGGAAGAGGTAACCAATCGGGGGAGAACTGACTCAACAACAAGGTTAAGGCGTACCTAAGTCAAACTAAATCCCGCCCAAATGGAGGAGACTTTGTTTTTTGAGTGCTTTGTTCAAGGGCGACACAACTGACTCTAGCTGCCAACAATAAATGGAAATACTGTCCTGTTCCCGCTTTTTTTTAGAATATATATATTTTTTTGTCTTTTTATTTAAGCTGGAAAAAGAATAAAAGAATGCTATAGTACAGTGGAAAGAACGAGCGTCGGTGAAACAGATGATCTAGTTCCTGGGATTGGAACATTCCTATGCTCAATGCAGGGAGGCGAAACTGGTCGAAGGCACTCGAAGGTGTGTTCCTTCCACGGGTCAAGGTGTGTCAAGTTGCAGAAGGCAAGGGCATGCAAGTTTGATTTCGTAGTAGTCATGGTCAAAAGTTGGCTTAAACACGAGTCCAAGTGAAACCGGCTCAAGGCCAATAGGTGCAAATGGTCAAAATGCAATGCAATAGTACAACTCAATACAAAGGAACCTCTAGGGTATAAGGCCATAATGAAGCGAAGAAGCAGAGAGGAATGAGTCTTCATCGCATGAGTCATGGTGGGACTACAGAGGACTCCCGAGCCTACTCAAATCGGAGTAGCATGGGCAACAAATGTCAGTTAGGTGCTAAATAGGATGCCCATGAAAAGGATGGCTCTACCATCGTGTCATGATTAAAAAATCGGCGAGTGAAGATGGTTTACTGACCATAACACGATGGGATCGACCCTATGGCAGATGTATCGAAAAATGGAGGCTAGTATGCATAATGCAGCGGAAAAATGGTGTCCCTAACCTATATGCTAGTGAGAAAATGATACCTGCCATGACGGATCAACAGTCATGGAACCGTCTTGAAACTGTCGAAAAAGCGTCCAACATGACCTGAAAATCAAACTATTCTCTACATTCCAAGCTCCCAAGTTAAAAGTTACATGAGACCAAACAAAATCAAGTTTTTAAAAAATTTTGCATTTTCAAAAACTATAAAACAATTTTTTGGACTCACCATTTTCACCATTTGAGTTTGAGAGCAAAAGATTGGAGCAAAAGAAGCAGACTTTCCATACGCCAAATTCAACCATTCAGATCCTTCGAAAATCACCAGGTAAGCTCTATACTTGACTTGCATTCAATTGTGACTAGTTTTAGAATTTTTAATGTAAGTTTTACCGTTGGATTTTTTTGCCAAAATTTCTCCGCGGTGTATACGCAAGTTGAGTATATGAAACCCGCGTACATGTGGGCCCTACACGTGACTATGTGTAAAGGGACCCTCGTATATGCCGCAAACATTTCAAAAAAAACACTCTGGGTTCAGAATCATTTTTTTCTTCAGGATGCCAGTCACTTGGCAAGAAAGAGAGCATACCTCAGTGGATGATGAGGTAATGAACGATCCCAATGCTTTGGATGCCTTACGGGGATTTGGTTTGCTAAAATTCTTCAAATTGCCAAATATGAAAGCAAACACATGGTTGCTTGAGATGCTCCTTCACTATTGGAGTATCGAGGATGATGCATTTATGATTGACCAGATGCCACTCAGGATGGAAGTGGAAGACATTTATTTCATCACAGGTCTTTCCCGGAGGGGAGAGATAGTACATTCCAGGGGCAGGACACGAAGCAGTCTCTCGATCGAGGACTACGTACATATATACTGCCCGGGACATCTGGAAAAGGTTGGAAGTCAGATTCCAATCAAACATGTGGCAAGTTTATCGCTGAGGATAATCCTGTTCACCATAGCCAGAGTGAACGGATCAACATCTCTGCACTAGGCATCACGGCCAGCCATGAGCCTGGCAGTAGATTGTCTCACTACCGTATTTGACTGGTGTACTCCTCTACTGACTAGCCTGCCAACTTACCTCCATCAAGAGAGGGCAGACCAAAAACTTTGGATACGAGACCATCTTGTGCTCTTTCTTCTTTGAGAGAGTCCCAACACTTCGTCCTAGAGTGCCAGTTTCAATCAGCACCCCACGAGATCCACGGATGGGCAGGTGGGCTGACCTGATGAAACGTCTAGGAGGTGGGGACGTCCCACGGAATGCATTTGACGATGACTTCTTCTCCTGGTGGGAGCAGCAAATCATTTCCATAGATGACTACCCTTATGCTGGGTTGGATTTCCAAGGAGATCCCGATCTAGAATTACCACCGACCGCAGCATGGGGCGACATAGGTAAGTGATTTTTTGATTTTATGATTTTTTGTGATTTTTCAAATATAATAATGAATTTTGAAAAATATTTTTGATAGGATTCAAATGATTAATATGATGATCATGTTCCAGATATTGGGCCGGTACGACCAGATGGGTTCTCGCGGCATGGACGGCGCAGCCGGGGGGCCGAAGAGGCGGCTGCTGATACAGAGCGGCTTCTACACACAGTTCAGCGACACTTAGTGAGACTAACTCACCGAGTACCGATGGAAGCCGTAGAGGACCTCCTTGAGGATATACAACGTCATGTGGTTGGCATGCCACGTGACTGGGTCCGCACTTTTAGGCATGTAGCCAATGCGATAGCTACCTACTTAGCCGCTCATCCTGAGCCGGGTCATTAGATATACCGGACATGATTATGGGCATTTGAGTCCCAATTTTGTATATTATTTTTGGACAGACTTATGTACACTCGAGATGTTTTATGATATATATATACAGTTCAAATTTTTGATATTTGATTTTATTGTGATGAATGATTGATGTGCCCATCTAATGCTTGATTAGCAATAGAATCAGCTAACCAATTATGAGATCTTGGAATATGCAAAAAATTAATATAAGTAAATGATCTTTGCAACAACCTCACCCTTAAATATTGGCGATATAAACATGGATCCTTACCCGATAAATGTTATTTAATTTGACACTATCAATTGAGAATCAAGATAAACTACCAACGAGTCGATTTCGTGAGAAATTGCCTCGGATAGTAAATTAATGACGGCAGTATACTCAGCCATATTGTTTGAAGCAGGACCAATGCATACTCCCCTTGACACCATCAATTGACCAGTTGGATAATAGAGTACCCAAGCTACGGAAGCAAGGTTCCGAGTGTGCCGACTAGCACCATCGGCGAATCCAAAATAGACCAAATCATCCATCAACACCTACCACAGCAGACCAAAAGTGTCGATATCAACAAACTCTCAATGAAATATGTACAAATATAAAAAATGTACAAAGAAGCCATTGCCTAGTTACTACTTAAGAAAAGTACTTCTTGAGGTAGAGCCCATTTCGGGGCTCCGCCAACTTGTTTCCTTCAAAATCGATTAACTCATATGCCCCTTTTTTAAAACTCGTTTAATAATGAAGGGACCGTACCAAATAGGCTTAAACTTGCCTGCCCCCAAGGTGTCCTTGTCTTGGTTGTAGACCAGGACGAGGTCGCCTTCAGAAAAGACTCGAGGACGGACATATTTATCATACTGCGTTTTAACCCTTTTCTTATGAGCCTCATTGATTGTGGCGGCATGTCGACGCTGCTCATCAAGATGTTCCAAATGAAGGAGGTGCTCTTCGAGACTAGAAGTATCTGGAAGGAGCTCAACAGCTAATTTGAGAGATGGAATTTCACATTCGACAAGAAAGATAGATTCCATCCCATAGACTAACTGAAAAGGTGTAAAACCAGTAGCAGTCTTTACGGAGGTTCGATATGCCCAAAGAGCCAGATACAACATAAGATGCCAATTGGACCGATTTTTGTCGATTGTCCTTTGCAGGATCGTCTTAAGAGTTTTGTTGACTGCCTTGACTTGTCCATTGGCCTGAGGATAATAAGGAGTCGAATGTTCCTGTCGGAAACCCAATTTAAGAGCCAATTCAGACATAAGTTGATTCTGGAAATGACTGCCATGGTCAGTGACAATCTCTCTCGGGATACTGAATCTTGAGATAATCTGATTAAAAAGGAACAATGTCGCCATTTCACTATCGTTTTTATAAGTAGGCATGGCCTCAGCCCACTTCGTGAAGTAGTTTACGGCCACGATAATGTACTTGTGATTCGCCGCTGAAGGTGGATCACAAGTTGTATAATCAATACCCCACTTAGTAAAAGGATCGACAGTGACAATGGGGAAGAGAGGAGCTGGATGTGTGCACATCTTCCGAGTATAAATTTGACACGGGTGACAGCGTTTGACCGCTTCAACACAATCCTTGAAGAGCGAAGACCAAAAATAGCCGGCACGCAAGATACGCTGGGCTATAGCAAGCCTTGATAGATGACCACCACAAGCTCCATTGTGGAAATCATTGAGCACTGAATCTACTTCCTCTAAGGTTAAACAACGTCGAAGGATTGAATCAACCCCTTGACGATACAATGTATCACCAATGATAACATAAATCTTGGCGAGGTGACGTAATTTCCGGCATTCATCCTTAGAGAAGGTAGAGGGAAACTTCGAAGTCTGGAGATAGATAATGATATCTCCGTACCAAGGGTAGAGTGAAGAGATGAGGAATAAATGTTCGTCGGGAAAACTTTCCTCATAAATAGTATCCTCTCCATAAGGCAGCTCAGAAATAAGCTCGACGAAAACCATGGATTTCTTAGACTTGGCAGACAAGAAATCAAGATCAAATTCTTGTAAAATGACTATCCATCGATTATATTTGCCCCCAATCACTCGCCTACTAAGGACAAATTGAAATGGATTGACTGCCATTAAGACAAAAGTTTTGTGTAGCAAGATATAATGACGGAGTTGCTGGACAACATGAACAACTGCCAAAGCCAACTTCTCAACAGGAGAATAGCGAAGTTCAGGACCTATCAAGACTCGGCTCAAATAATAAATCACATGCTCCATGAGTGCATCGTCTTCCTGAACGAGAACCATCCCAATGGTTGATTCTGTTGCAATGAGATATAAAAGGAAGTCCCTACCATATTCTGGTGGACTCAAGAGCAGGGCAGAGACTAATGCCTTTTCAAGGCATCGAACGACCGCTGCACAAAGTCATCCCATACAAATGGAACTCCTTTACATAGCAAACGCATAAATACTTTAGTGATCTCGGCATAGTTCGCTATAAACCTTCTTAAGAAATTTGCTTTCCCTTGAAGACTTTGAAGTTGCCGAATTGAGGACGAGGGAGGCAACTGAACTATTGCCTCAACCTTGAAGGGATCAACCCGAATCCCTTCATTTGTCACGATGAACCCTAATAACCGACTAGATGTAACCGCAAAAACACACTTGTTGGGATTCAACCGGATCTTGTAAAAACGACATCGCTCAAAAACCAATCGAAGATGGCTAGGGCGATCAGTTCTCTTTCAAGAGCGAGCAACTAGATTGTCCAAGTTTGCCTCGATGATATGTTTAATGTCGTGGAAAACATTTGACATGGCCCGCTGGAAAGTAGCTCCAGCATTGTTAAGACCAAAAGGCATCTTTCTGTATGCAAAGGTACCCCATGGGCATATAAACACTGTCTTATGCTGATCTTCAGGACGGATAGAGATATGATTATAACCGGAGAAACCGTCCATGAAGGAGAAAATCTCATTACCCGCACACTCGTCAATAATATGATCAATAAATGGCATGGGGTAATTATCTTTGGGACAAGCTTTATTTAGGTCCCTAAAATCGATGCATACTCGGATTGTTCCTTGCTTTTTATCCACAGGGACTGGATTAGAAACCCAATCGGTAAGAGGAACAGAATATATAAAACCTGCCTTGAGCAGCTTTTCAACTTCAGCTTTAATGGCTGCTGCTTTCCTAGGATTAACCGGTCGAAGCCTTTGCCGAACCGGCTTGGCGTTTTCATACGTCTTGATCTCATGTTGAATTATGGATGGATCAATGCCAGGCATTTCTTCATAAGACCAAGCAAATACATCTCGAAATTCTTTGAACAGGTCGGTATAGATTTGAATTTCCTCAGGGGAACACTCGGCTTCGATGAAGAGATTCTCGACCACACTAGGGTTCCTAAAGATGTTTATACATATCGTTTTTGAAATCACCGACATGTTACCTTTGGCATGAAAGTGTGCTGGAGCCAAAGGGTTCGACATCGTACAAACATCACTAGTAGAGAGCTTGGAGAACTTAGATTCTACTTCCTACAATGGATGAAGAAAATATGAATGATGGTGTAAGTCTTCCCAAGGTCGATCTATACCCATCATTATTTCTAGGATTGCTTCTTCCGAAGGTAAAACCATATCTAAGCAGTCCAAAGTGGAGGTAGAATCAAAGGTTCGGGCCGGGGCCACATAACCATCTAGCTCCTCCTCAGTGAAAGGAGTAGAGTGGTTGTCTGCAGAGTCAACGATAGATTGGTATCTAAGCTCGGCTGCAGACATCGGGAATGCCATTCCACCAACTTGTCCTTCAGCTAATGTGGTCGTAGGTGAAGGCAAGGTCCAAGGGTCTAAAAAATAATGAGTTCGAAAGAACTCTTCTCGAGGAGACTCCTTAGATGATGAAATGACATTGATTCTAGCGATGGGAGAGGGAAGATCAAAGGTACCCATCAATGACGAATACATCCCAACTCCCAGATTCTCAGTAGGTGGACAAGGGTTATCCACTAATGGAATGGTAGAGTCTGAAGTTTCTCAAGGTTCAACTGGAGAATAATCCAATTGATCAACCTTAACAATTTCCCCTCATGAGGAAAGCAAATGACATGAAACAGAGTCGAAACAACGACATCCATTTCGTATACCCAGTTCCTTCCTAAGAGGAGATTGTAATCTAGGTTAGCATCAATGACTTCTACCTCAATGTTAACGACCTTTCCCCCAACGCATATGGGAAGGGCCAGGATAATCCCATGCGGCTTATGAGAATGACCATCAAATGCAGTCAGGAGGGTAGGTGAAGGAACGACCGAAGGCAATCCAATAACCTTCCAACATGACATCGACATGATGCAAGTGGAAGCTCCTTCATCAATGACGGTACAAAAAATGTTAATTTTCCCGTTTGTAGACTTTATTTGAAAAGCCATATGATGAGGGAGTCGCTTTTTGACATTTAACATGTCGAAAGTGAGCACCAAAGAGTTGGTTGGATCAACTGCCCCAATCGCCGAAATCAAAGCACTTCGTTGAGTTGACATGACTGGAGAACCTCTAAAGCGGACATGGTGCATGGACTCTAAGCCAGATCCTCAACAATGGAGTAATTCTGGGCGGCCCTAGCATTAGGATTAATAGTCGCGCATTTAGCGGAACCTTTCGGCATGGTGGTATAGTCTTGACAGAGGGTCGCTCAAAATGAAGGTCGGTATTTCCAGGAACAGTTTTGTCCTTGGAAGTTTCAGCCTCACCGTAATCACGTGACCGAGTGGCCACATGGACATTGGAACCCATCATGAAAACATTTGACGATTTCTCCCCTTCCTGGTTGCCCCCTGCGGAGGTACCAGGGTTTGAACTCGCACCAGCAAGAAGGTGTTGCCCTTGGGGAAAAGGGTTGGTTAACATAGCTTGAGAACTAGAAGCCCCTTGCTGCCCTAACAAGCGCTGAGAATCTTGAATCTTTGGGCAAAGATGAGTTAAATGGTATCCACTGCATAGCTTGCATGGAAACTTGACTTTCTTTTTAGACTCATTTCTACCACCACCAGCATTGTTGTCGGATTTATTTGCATAAGTCTTCTCATCCTGACCCTTTTTCTTACCTCGTCCTTTCTTCTTCCCATTGGAATTTTGATTTCCTTTGGGGTTGGTAGATTGGACAACATTAACTGAAGAGGGTTAGGAAGACGAAGTGTTAGACGATGTGACCTGGTTGTTAGAAGCAATTTGTAAAGACAACTGCTGCAATTGACTCAACAGGTTCACTACATTTGTGTCTATCGATCCAACGATACCATTCTCATGGGGACCTGGCTTTGACTTGGCTATATCAACCTTAGTCCTAGGAGCATCAGGTAAGATTTTTTGTAGAATCCCAGATTGAGAATAAATCAACTCTAATTGCTGGGCCCTAAAAATAGCTTGCTCCTCAGAATAGACTCCGGACAGAGAGACAGCCTTAGAGATTTCAGGTTGTAAAGATTTCAAAAACCATTTGAGATGGTATTCAGGGGGAATTTCGGCTTTAATGAGCCTCTTTCTCCGTCTCCATTCCTGAATGTGGTTAGAAATGTGAGTTGCCGTGTCCTGACGGAAATTGGCCAGAAGTTCAGTTCTGACATCATAATGGACGAGCAACTGGAAATGATTTAAGAAAATATTAGCTAAGTCGGAAAAAGATGTAAAGCTGCCCCCAGGCAACTCTATATACCACTTGGCCGCATTACCAATTAAGGTGCGTTGAAACAGTCTCAACCTAATCGAATCATCGATAAGGGAGTTTGATGAGCACCACAAATGAAACGTGGTCTCCCGGGTCTTCACCGCCCTTTCCCTCGAACTTTGGAATGTCCGAAGGGAGTTTGGTTGGGACTGGAGGCCAGGCCGGATTGTATTTGATTGGATCGTTTGTTAATTTCGTGAGATCTGGTAAGTTCAATGTTGCCAGAAAAGGAAGCCTAGGAGGTCCTTGGGAATTCCACCCAGACTAGGCAGAGTTCTCAAAGCCCTGAAAAGATTGGCTTGGATTTTGGAAGGCACAAGGCTACCCGAAGTAACCCGCAGAACCATCTGAACCAAACGGTAGACCTTGTGATCCAGCATAACTCAGAGTTTGACCAACTCCGGCCGAAAAACCTCCATAACCAGCGAAGCTCCCTCCTAAAGGATTATAAGGAGTCGATAACCCCTGATAAGGATTCCAAGTAGAAGTTAAGGGAGGAATAATTCGAAACACACTAACTATGGAGTACGACCTATTCCCTTGTTGGCCTAAAAATGGATTCCCAGTTCCCATGCCACTAACTGTAGGGTTAGTCCAACCTTGAAATGGATTACTGTTTTGTCCTATGGCGGAAAAAGGCATAGATCCTATTGTCGGGTTGGAATGTGGTATATGACCACTTCCAAAAGGAAAACCCTGAAATGAAGTTGATCCACCCATCATGGATGTGGCGACACTAAATGGAACTGACGGAATACCCTGTGACTGGGTGCCAAAAGGAAAGAATCCAGTACTAAAAGCATTGGCTTGGGAATTTCCACTCGTAGAAGGAATGGAGGTAGACCCAACTAAAGACGTGCTAGCAAAAGACCCAAATAATGATGCAGAGGGGATGGAAATAGTTCCTCCCCCTTGTACTGATGTTGGAGTCTGCATAGTTGTAGCACTTGTGGTGGAAGCCATGCTTCCAGTAGTGGTCATCAATGGTAAGTGCGTAATATAACCTGGACTTGACGGTGTATGCGTCGGAGATCCAACGTATTGTAATACTTCTGGATGACTAGAAGGTAGGGGAGAATTTGGAGCTGCTAACGACTCTGAGAGTTCTTCTACCTCTATGTTATCTTCTGTCTGAAAGAGAACTCAAGAAAGAACTGGAGTGTTCCTCTCTTGTTTTATGGAAGTACCAGGCCTATTCTGAACACTAATGTCCCTGCAATGAAAATCAATCCCCAATGCGTCAGCTGCCTCGGGTTGAAACCCACCAACAGTATTACCTTTGCGCCTTCTAGGAGAAGGCTCTAAACTTGGTGGTGAAATACCACGAAGTCTTCGAGACCGTCTAGGAGATCGGTCAGCCACTTTGAATTTTTTATTAAGATCTATCTAAAGACTCGAAAAATTGAAATCTAGGCCAACTAAGAACACAGAGCACACACTAAAAAGTCCCTAAAGATGTCAACCAGTCAAACAAATTTCGAGTATCTCTGCTCCGGGTGATGAGGACCGGACACCAAAATACAAGAAAGTGAAATAAAGGGGCCTTCCGAAGATAGTTTAGGATAATGATGGCCTAGTCCTACCAGCGAAGGTAACAAAGGAAGTTACGCTGACCTCCTAACAACAGCCTGCGCTGGTGCAAGCCCCCAAGCTTCGCAAGGGTGCCCTCCAGTAGTATCGTTGACAGTGATGCAACGTCGACCTCAGGTGCCATGGGATTCCCCTCCGCAGCCACCTATGTAGATCCCTAGGAGTAGCAACTAAGGTTACCAACTCGTATCAGAAGCCAGGCGGAACAGTCTTGGGTTGGATTCGACAAGTAGGAGAGGGGGTATCTCTCTTCCTTATCTTCACGAACCCTCGTGCTTAACTCCCAGATCCGGAGCTTTCATGGCCTTCCTAACACTATTGGATTTTCACTCACTATTTAGACTCCTATGTTTGGCAGTTTAAATGGCCTTGGAGAGTTTTCTCTCCACTCACCTAATCCAAGGCCTTAAAATCCTAAAACTTGTTGGTGTATCTAACTTGATAATAAAAAAGTTTTAGTGAATTTTAATTAGCGCTTGATTTTAAAATAGCCTGTTCTTTAAGTCAAGGGATTTGTGGAAATGAAACTTGTCGTGTTTTGACGCAAAAGAAATTAATAAAAACGAAACTAAATGCAGATGCACTTGTTTTCATTTTTCAATGAAAGAAATTTCTACTTGGGTTCAGAGGAACTTCAAAGAAAGCAACAAATTTCTCTTTTCTTTTCTTTAACTCAAACTTCACACTCACAAAATTTAACAAAACTATGAGTGCCTAAAAAGATGTGCAAGTTTATCCTAATGCAACAAATACATGCTGATGCAAAACTCAAAACTACTCTTTAAATGAAGAAATGAAAGTTGCTTGTTTATCAATTTTTAATTTGCCACTTAAAATGTTTAGATGGAATATGAGTTGCTAATGCTAATTTTCGTCTCTACACTAAAAGAAATTTTCAAGACAAACAAACAATGCACTTTCATTCACTAAAAGAAACTAAAATTAAACAAAGTTCAAGAAAGCAAAACCAAGTTTTTCAAGAATTTTTCTTCAAAAGCAAAAAAGAAACAAAAAGGTCTTTTCAAAAGTGCTCTCAACAAAACTGAAACTTTATGATTGAAGAATAGGCAACAAACACTTTTGCAAGTTGACAACACAAAAGGGATGAAAACTCAACAAAAATGTGTTTAAAGATGCTCTTAACAATCAAAAGCAACAATGAAAGCTTTGGCAACAAAGACCAAAAGATCAAAAACACAATTTTCAAGAAAGTGTCAATCAACAACTTTCATGAAACAAGAAAAGTAGATGGTCACAAAAAGTAGTTTTGTCAAGCAAACAAAAAGGTCACCAAAACAAGATTTAACACAAAGATTGAGATCAATCTTCCTGCCCTGATGAATCAGAGCATCCAAGATTCCCAGCAAGAAATCTTGTGTGCTTAAACAGAAACGATGACGCTTGCAAAAACAAAAACAAGACCAACACTTCTCACAATCAGAGAGAATTTGAAATCAGATACTTGCTGTAAAAATAAAGACTGACACAGAAAAGTAACTATCTAGGATTGAACCAGACCAGTAGACAGACCTTTAGAAACAAAAAGATTTGAAAAATCTTGAAAATTTTAAGATATACGCGATTGTACTGATGTACAGATGCGTGTATACGTGACTGTGCCTAAGGAAACCTGCGTATATGCGGGTTCACTTAAGGAAACATGCGTATGTACGCTTCTGTAAACAAGAAAAACAACGTATATAACAGACTTCAAGAAAAACAAAAAAAAACAGTCTGAAGAAACTGATCAAACTTTCAATGCAGGTTCCTACAGGAACAGACTACTTAGTGACACCAAGCAAATAGACAACTAAGCCCTGATTGGCTTGAACAAACCCAAACTAGGAACAACAATAGTGTTGTCCCCAGTGGAGTCACCAATTCTGTTAAGGGAAATCTTCCCCTAGGGTCTTGGGTTGGTACCCTAGCAGATCGGGGGTTATTTAAATAAAGAAACACACATTCCACACAGCCATGACGCTAATATAAACAAATTATAGGAAGAAGGGGTGCACCTGAGGTCCTTCGTTTGAGAAGATCCAATTAGGGTTCAGACCCTCTTTGAGTTCCTTTGAGTCCTTCAACCTGCAAAACCATCAATTCCAGAAAGTATAACAGTATATGGACCAAGCATCATAAAGAAATCATCTTCATTGCATATTGAAAGGTAGCTAGTTATGTAATTAAAAACAACCATTCACATGTGAATCATAACATTGATATCATAAACATGAAGAAGATTTATATCAGGAACAAGACAAGTGTTTCTTTTATTATAAATAACTAAAGTATAGAAAGGAATAATTTCACCTGATTCGTCCTTTTGCAGGCTCCAAGCGGAACCGTCCTCCGGATTCATCTAGTCTCAAGCCTTTAACAAATTCCTTCCACGACTTACTCCATGATATCTCAAATGGTAGATAGACATCAACATACAAGGAAACAAGGGTTTCCTACAAATGGGGGAAGTGCTGGAAGCACTAGGGACTTCAGACCTGGTACAGGGATTATCTCAGCAGCATGATCTTTCTCTATATTCTCTCCCTCCTTAGGCCTTCCCATGGAAGCCTTTTATACTTCTCCCAAGGTAGTTGTTTAGTTGAGAATTCATTGGGAACAGTTGGGCCACGGGCACTAACAGGTGATCAGCAGGTAAAACCCACGATCTCCGCTCGAAATTAAGGAGTTTTAATTTTTTTTTAAGTGTTTTAATACATATACGCGGGTTGGGTATACACAGACCCGCATATACACGTGCTTAGCTCAGGGCAATGTCGCGTATAGGGAATAAAACATTGTTTTTTAAATTTTGGACCAGGTCTGGAAGGAGGGGTTTCCCTAGGCCATGAGTGCAACATCACAAACATCAAGAGTGATATTTGGAGCTATATCAGGCAGGGATGGAGGCATTGGTTAACATAGCAGATTGGTATGCCTCACCCCTTGGCACCTTCATCCGGATGTACAACGCGGAGAAGGCTCTGCATGTGTTACCAAAGTTTTCCATGGACAAGTTGGTCATGCAAGAGGTTGCATACCACATCTTGATATGGTTGTTAGCAAGACTGCACTGGAAGAAGAAGGAACCTTGGTCCTCTCTTCCTTTGTGGATCGGGTTGTATGAGATCCAGAGTCTCAAGCATGTTGAGGTCAAGACAGAGGAATTCAAAAGGTTCACCTTCGACACCAGAAGTTTCAATCCATATGACCCGCATTCCTTAGTGAAGGACCACTATGCGAGAGTGTATCATCCTTGGATCCACGGGGTGTGTCATTGGCCTGAGGAAGATCCATGGAGATATTGCTACAACTTCTCAAGGCTCAATGAACTAGTCAGAATGGTTAGGAGTGCACAAGGCAACAACATCTTAGAGAGCAGCAACATCAGTAGAAGCAGAGGGAATCAGACCTATGCACGACAAAGGCAAAAGGAATATTACCGACATTACATAGGCAAAGCAAAGCTACAAGTTCAAGAAAGATCCACTTGTAGTAAGAGCAGCTTTGGAGATGTTAGAAAATTATATATTACAAAAATATAAACACATAAAACAAGAGAGACGCAGATATATGTGGTTCACCCAATTTGGGCTACATCCATGGAGAAACAACCAGTCCTTCCTTTTATATTATCCAGCAAACTGAAGAGATACAACCTACAACAGATCTGTTGTAATTCCCTCTTCGCTCTCACACAATCTCCTCTCTCTTTCTCACTCATAATATAGATGTTCATAGATGCAACACAATTCCCTCATATATAACGATGGGTTGCCTTATAGGGTGAAAAAACCCTAAACTAAACATAACTTATACCATCAGATCTCTGCTTAATGAACGACCTAGATTGACTACAAAATTACAACATTTTACAAGACAATTTTACATCTATTTTTAGCTTCAGGGGCACTACCCCGATCCCCTGCCAGGGGGGGCTCCAAATAATCTTGGACACCCCTGGCGGCATACATTTTACGGACGACGTTGTCGGAAAATTACAAACTAGGGTCAAATGCGGTAATACCTCTAAATAAAGAAGATAATCAGGCTCCACACCCAACAATCTCCCACTTGGAGACTGATTATAGAAACTCCACCGCTGCTTCATTTGCTGGACAACGACTCCACTTTGGACCTGGCTACTTCTCATCTTCTTCATCATACTTGAAGACCAATTGAAGCTGAGCATAATCTCAATTTCTCCCTGGTTACAAATTTTGTTAACATATCTTCAGGATTCTGGTTAGTGTGTATCTTTTCTAGCTTCAACTGTCCATCTTCCAATGCTAACCATATGAAATGGTACTTGAGCTGTATATGTTTAGTGTTGGAATGAAATGCAGAGTTCTTTGCAAGATGTATGGCACTCTGGTTGTCATTGTATAACCTGCCCAACTCCTGCTTCTTACCCAATTCATCCAGAAACCTTTGTAACCAAATCATTTCTTTACTAGCCTCTGTAGCAACAACATACTCTGCTTCCGTTGTTGAGAGTGCAACAACACTTTGCAGTTTTGGAACCCAACTGACAGTTGTTCCACCTACAGTAAACACATACCCTGTTGTGCTCCTCTTGTTATCTCTATCAACATATCCCTGTAGAGCAATGTTTGAACCACCAAAGCATAATGTTTGATTTGTGGTACCTCTCAAATACCTGAGAATCCACTTCACCGCCATCCAATGTTCTTTACCTGGATTGTTCATGTACCTGCTTACAACTCCCACTGCATGTGAAATATCAGGCCTTGTGCATACCATTGCATACATTAAGCTTCCAACTGCTGATGCATATGGAACTTTAGACATATAAGCCATTTCTTCTTGAGTCCTGGGACACACCTCCTTACTTAGTTTTAAATGGCTAGCAAAAGGTATACTAATTGGTTTTGCATTCTGAATATTAAATCTTTTCAACACCTTTTCTATGTACTCACTTTGAGACAATGTTAATTTTCGATTCTTCCTGTCTCTAGTTATTCTCGAACCAAGGATTTGTTTTGTAGCACCCAAATCCTTCATTGCAAATGAGTTCGCCAATTTTATTTTGAGCACATTTATTTCCTGCATGTTAGAACCTGCAACAAGCATGTCATCTACATACAATAAACATATAATATAGTTTCCATCTTTTTGCCTTTCGAGATAAGCACAATGATCAAAGTGACATCTAGTATAACCTTGTTTAGACATAAACCTGTCAAATTTAAGATACCACTGCCTTGGAGCCTGTTTTAAGCCATACAAGCTTTTTTCAACCTGCACACTAGTTTCTCCTTCCCTTTTACCTCATATCCTTGTGGTTGTTGCATATATATCTCTTCCTCCAAATCCCCATGGAGAAAGGTTGTATTTACATCTAACTGCTCAAGATGCAAATCTTCAATTGCTACTAGACTTAAAATAGTTATGATTGAAGTCATTTTAACAACAGGAGAAAAAATCTCATGAAAGTCTATACCCTTTTTTTTGTGAAAACCCCTTCACCACAAGTCTAGATTTATACCTTTTTCTACCTCCATATTCTTCCTTCAACATGTAAACCCATTTATTCTGCACACTCCATGATTGTCCTGTTCATCTTTTCTGACACACCATTTTCTTGTGGTGTTCCTGGAACTGTCTTCTCTCTACGAATTCCATTCTATGAACAATACCTATCAAACTATTTGCTGCAATATTCACCTCCATTGTCTGATCTGAGACACGTCAACCTTTTTCCTGTCTCATTTTCAACCAAAGCTTTCCATTTCTTGAAAGTATCAAATACATCAGATTATTATGAATGCAATAAATCCAGGTTTTTCTAGTTGCATCATCAATAAAAGTAACATAATAACAAGAGCCACTGAGAGATACCTGAGCAGGTCCCCATACATTTGTATGCACAAGCTCTAATTTTTCGCTCTTCTTTTCTTTCCCAACTCTGAGGAATTTGACTCTCTTCTGTTTCCCATAAGCACAATTCTCACATAATTTTAAATCAACATGCGTTAAACCTGGCAAAAATTTTCTTGAGTGAAGAAAATGCATCCTCTTCTCACTCATCTGCCCAAGCCTATGATGTCACAATGCCATATCTTCTCCTGTAGAGGGTAAAGCATTAACAAAATTAGAAATACCATTGCATAAATACAATGTACCAACCTTTTCTCCTTTTTCTATTACCAGGGCTCCTTTCATGACCTTCCAGGTTTTATCTGTAAAAGTTGTTACACAACCTTCACCTCTCAACTGCCCTGTTGAAATAAGATTTTTCTTCAGATTTGGAACATGCCTTACCTCCTTCAATAGCCATTAACTTCCATTCTGTTGTTTTATGAAAATTGTACCCATTCCAATGATTTTATAGGGTTTATCATCACCCAATCGAACCTGTCCAAAATCTCCTTGAACATAATCACGAAAATGTTTCCTATCAGGTGTGGCATGGAATGAGGCCCCTAAATCTACCACCCAGGCATCAATAATATTTTTTAATGAAAGAATCAAAGCATCTTGCAACACATCACTTGTCACATTCGCTTCATGATTGTTTTCTTGATGCGCATCTCCTTCTTTTCCCTTCTAAGACTTGCAGTCTTTCTTCAGGTGTCCTTTCTTCCCGCATTTCCAGCACATTATCCCTGATTTGGATTTGGATCTGCCTTTCCTTGAATTACTGCGATATCCTCTTTCCATTTTTCTTCCCCTAGTCTTTGTAGTCAAAGCATTACCTGATGTCTCACCAGAGCTTTTCCGTCGCATTTCCTTGCTAAGGATTGCACCGACAACATCATCAAACTTTAAAGTACTGGATCCAGAGACAGAGTTACTAATGGCCATAACTAAACCATTCCAACTTTCTGGCAATGAGCACATAAATAACAAAGCTGTAACTTCATCATCAAAAGTTACCCCTACAGAACTTAACTGATTGGTAACAGTATTAAATTCATTTAAATGATCAGCAACAGATCCACCTTCTGACATCTTCATTTTAAATAAACACTTCATAAGAAATACCTTATTTGAGGTCGAGGGTTTTTCATATAGTTTGGCCAATGTCAACATTAAACCCTCTGTTGTCGTTTCTTTTGAAATATTAAAGGCTACCGATGCCGCTAGGCATAGCCGTATTGTTCCAAGTGCCTTTCTGTTGAGAATATCCCATTCTTGTTTGTTATACTCGTTGGCTTCTTTGTCTTTTTGCTCAATGGTAGGTACAAATCTTTCTGATACATATAATCTTCCATCTGTATCTTCCATAGCTGGTAGTTTTGGCCGTTAAATTTTTCTACCATAAATCTATCATCTTCCGCCATTTCTCCCACTCGAACCAGGAACCCTTCTCTCCTATGACTTTATCAGCCAAATAGACATTCGGCTCTGATACCAGTTGTTAGAAAATTATATACTACAAAAATACAAACACATAAAACACATAAAATAAGAGAGACACAGATATACGTGGTTCACCCAATTTGGGATACGTCCACGGAGAAACAACCAATCCTTCCTTTTATATTATCCAGCGAACTGAAGAGATACAACCTACAACAGATCTGCTGTAATTCTGTCTTTGCTCTCACACAATCTCCTGTCTCTTTCTCACTCAGAATATAGATGTTCATAGACGCAATACAATTCCATCATATATAGCGAAGGGTTGCCTTCTAGGGAAAAAAACCCTAAACTAAACAAAACTTCTATCGTCAGATCTCCGCCTAATGAACGACTCGTATTGACTATGAAATTACAACATTTTACAAGGCAATTTTACATCTATTTTTAGCTTCGGGGGCGTTGCTCTTGATCCCCCACCCGGGGGGGGAGGGGCTCCAAATAATCTTGGACCCCCCTGGCGGCGTTGTCGCCACATTATGAACTGGGGTCCAATGCGGCGATACCTATGAATAAAGAAGATAATCAGGCTCCACACCCAACAGGAGATTGAGGCAAAGAAGCAACAACGCAACAAAAGGATTGCGCAAAGACAGAGGGAGAAGTAGAAACTGGAGGAGGAAGAGAAGAAGTTACAGGAGGTGAAGCAACAACTAAGGGAACAACAAGAGTTGCACATAAGAGACAAGGAAGTGCAAAAGTAGCAGGAACATGAGGAAGCGCAGTGTGCACACATTGATGAAACTACACAAATACAGGTTATTGACTCATCTCAACTAGCAGATAGCAAACAGGGTGAGCAGTCGTAGGAGCAGGACTTTGTTGAGGATATTGAACAGATGTTGGAGTAGATGGACACTGATGTGGCTCAGCTAGGGCAGGATTATGATACATACCTTATGCTCAAGGACCCAAAGGTCACTCCATAGGCTTCACCATATCCAGAAGCAGAGCAAGTCCCAAGTGATAAAGGAGACATTGAAATCCTTGATGACAATTCGGAAGTAGATGTGCACAACATATCCTTTGACGAGTCACAACATAGAGTTGTGCAGTCGCGCAAAGTGCCCACTCCAGATGTCTATGCATTTTCAAGAACGAGTGATCGTGTCTGATGTGCGCAGACATCCAGTTGCATTGGTCGATCCAACAAAGGCATAAGATGAAGCCACTAGCTCAAGTGTGAGATTCTTGATAGTTGAGAACGAGCGCATGGCTAAGGAGTTGCAAGCAGCTAAGCAGGGAAAAGAGAAAGCTACAACATCCACAAGAGAATAATGGAGGAAAGTGATACTTGATGAAGTATTGTCTCTCAAGACAATCATGCGGAAGTCATACTTCAGGTTCGTCACTATGCATAAGTCAGTTTTCCATCTTAATGGTTGGAAACAACGTTGTGCTAGGAGAGCACTCATCTTGATAGACATACACTATTTTCGATCACATGCATATATGGACAATGAGGTACAAGGGAGCCTCGTTATACTTGTAAAAAATGATGAAGCCAAAGGCAGTGGAGTTGAAGGCACGCATCCAGAGTTAGATCTAGAACTATGAGGAACTCCCACAACTCATCTCCAGCTTACAGGCTTCACATGCACGAGTGTTCACAAGCATGGATGTCATTGTGAGCATGCTTGTGATCCCATCCATTGGCACACTCACTGAGGCGAAAGCAAAGAACCAAGTTCGACTGGAGCTAGACATGTACTTCGAGTAGTTGATGCACATAACCACTAGTGCAGATTTGCAGATGAGCGCAGACACTTTGCACCTGTATGTCGCTGGTCCGGTTGCACTCAAGACCATGATGCACATGCTACATGACGAGTTGGACAAAGGTGCCAAATCAGTGTACCCGGATGCAATGGAGGCAAGAGTTTGCTTTCAAAAGGATGTCACCATGGAGTACGTGGACACCATAGCAGACTACCAAGCTTAACATCAGTTCACCACCAATGACCACTAAGAGGATGTTGATGAGTTAGTCTTCCCACAACTGTTCGAGTCGCATTAATGTCTTGTATGGCTTACTTAAGGCTATTTTTGTCTCACATGGGTACACGTGCATATTGTATTGTAAACATGTTGTAAAGTGAAAGGCCAAGTGTCAATAGTAGAATGTAAACAATCATGTGTAAGTTGAAGAGTCATGAGGGTAGGCTAAGAGTCACACGAGGGAATTTCAAGGCTCACCCCATCCTTTTCTATATATAGAACCTCATAACTCATTGTAGAGGCTTTTGGGAGCCAAGCTTCCAATAGGTATAACTTAGAGAAATCTTGGAGTGTATTGTAACGAGCCTTGGCTTCTCCATAGTTCAAAGCGAGTACATCTCTTTGGAGGAGTAGGCGGCAGTGACTATAACATTCCACTATTGTAGCTAGTGGTTTTCATGGTTGTATGTATGATTGGATCTTTCACTCTTTTAATATAACATAGCCAACACGTTTCATGCATGTATTGTTATTGTAGTTTGACTATTCTAGTTACTTTAACAATGTATGTAGTTGTAGCTTACACATGTATGTATGGACTATTTGTATATGTTTGTACGAATCTTATCAAAGCATGTTGTTGGTTTAACTCATCACTTTGGATTGTCGACTATTCTTCTTTCCATCTTGTGATGTCTTTCAGCTCGTGTGTTCCCTTTCAAGCTGTGTACTATTACAGGCTTCTAATGGGCGCACTCCTCTCCCTTTCCATTTGTTAGAGCCTTTCCATGCATCTTCCCTGAATTGCTGCAAGGTCACACCCTTGCTTCCAACAAGGACATATTGCTTACCTCTGCATGCAATCACAAACAAGGCAATACCGTACTACCCACTGCTGGGACTCCTACTCCGAATGGTCTGATGTCTAGTTGGGAATTCTTACCGGGGAGATCCCCTGACATGTTGGTGGGTCCATCACCGTCAACATTTCTGGCACTAGAAGAAGGGCCAGATGACAAGTTGAGTGCTCACAATCTGTTTTGAATCTTTGCACATCTATCATGGAGTTTGTCATAGTTCACCCTCCGAAATGTCTATCCAACAAACATATCTTTGAAGTCGAGAGGAAGTTATGGGATAACTTGTCACAAATCACGTATGATGATGAAGGTGAAGTAGCGTGGCCTGACCACTTAGATGACTTACATGCACTCATGGAGAGCTTGGAAGGTCCCACTAAAACACAGGCTTGTATACTGCTCGCACACACACTTCGCGACTACCCATTTCTATGGTGTAACATATTGCTTCATAATTTTGTGCACTAAGAGTCAAACAATTCAGTGATCAAATAGAATATGTTTTTCACCATTTTGATCCTAGAGCACTTGATAAAAAAAACGTTACAACAATGGAAGGCCCCACATGAATCTGTAATGGAATTTTGGGATCACTTTTGTCTTTTCTCTTTTGAAGCTCCAAAAAGTAAGATTAAGTTCCAATATCTTTTTGGAAGATTTGAATATGTATGTATCAAATCGTTCTATCCAAAAGTGAAAAAAAACTCAAACCCCACTCAACATACTTCAGTGATGGAGTTGCGCAATCTCAAGTGGGCACTGTCACTGTCACAAGTGATTGTCTGCCTTCCCTTCGTCAAACAACTCCACCCCCGTGGAGTGATGTGGGAGAGCGTGCACATAAGTCTGTTGAATTGTCACATCCTCCCACCCTCACTACTCTCAATTTCTGCACAGATTTGGTTGGGAAGCCCATGGGTTGTCAAATGCACTTATTACCTCAACCTCTGTCTGCACGTTATAATGATCCTCCAGATTGTATTGTCTTGTGTTCTTCTGTTCCAGACTCCACACTTGTTGTGAACAAGGATCAAGCTGTCGACAGAGTTGATTTTGCAGAACCAACCTGCGCTGTCATTTACGATGAGTGACTAGGAATCTAAACATGCCCCACAGTGAAGGATGAACTCCTTCTATCCACACCTCCTCCACTTTTTCCTGACATCTTTGGTGATTATGTCATTTCTGATTTTCCTTGTGAAAATTCATCCCTCGATGCATCTACTGCCGATCATTCGCAGGACACACTCGATGTCAGTCCATCATATGATAGCAGAGAGGAGAAATCTTTCATTGAGAATCCACTCAATTTTTCATCTACTATTTTCGGAAACACAGAGGGTGAACATTCTTGCTTTTCATCTACCCCTCTTTATGATTCATCAAATCATGAGGATGCCAATGAACTCATTGATTTTTCTTATCGTAGCTGTTGTGATCTCTTTACTTCTATATTCAATCAAGATGTTGATTCAATCGTTGTTGATCTTTCCAAGCCACCTGTTTATGATGATCTATTTGTCGATGAAGTCGAAACCCCGCAGGTTGTTTAGGCACTACGGCCCTATTGATTTGGGGTAGCATCGGATGTGCTCTATCCATGAAATTTGGTGGAGAGGTTGGGCCACAGGAGATCTCCAATACCCAGAAAGGGTTTGGGCAGATTTTAAATAGTTCAGAAGATATTAAAATAATTAATATCTTTAATGGAGTCCCTAAGTCTAAACTTAGGGAAATGAAAATATTAATGTGTATTAGTATGAAACTGTGTTAGAATGGTCCAAAAGACATGGATCAAGCCAGATCTAATCTTAGACGTTGATTAGAGACTTAGTCTCAGTCGTTGATATGTCAACAAGAAAAGTATAAGAGGAGGCTTGAGGGTCACTTGGAGAATACACCAGAGTGATCAGTTATTCTATTCTCTAGAGCGAGGTTTGCTAAGAGAGATAGAATTAGTGATTGGGAGATGTAACTGAGGGGATTTTGAGTACATAGAGATAGAGTGGCAGAGATAATATCGGGAGAGAAATGCAGTAGCCAAGGAGAGTGACGCAGAGCCAGCCAGGGCTCACGCAGGGTCACGTAGAGGCAGTCGGGAGCTGCGTAGAGCCTTGAGAGGCCAGCGTAGCTGACGCAGAGTGCTAGAGGGCTGACACAGGGCATCCTAGGGTTAACGCAGACCCATTCGGGGTGACACAGGGCCAACGTGAGATAGAGAGGGGCTGATGCAGTCCAGAGAGAGGTTGACGCTGAGGTTTCTAGAGCAGATTTGTGCGGAGTAGCTACTGGAAGGATTATCCGGGGTTTCAGCCAGAAAATTTGTCAGAAACTGAGAGGTATTACTGCCAAGGAAATTCTCTATTGGGTAGGCCAGTTTTGGCACCTATATTGTACTTTGTTATTGCTTAATAAGAAAACCCTCATATAGCTGCACCGATTTTCCCACATTGGGTTTTTTTAGGGACATTAGTCCAAAAAGAATGGTGTCATATGGTGTGTTTGTTTCTATTTCTTTTAGTTGCTGATTTGTAATATCTTGAGCATGCACTAGCGTTTATTTTTAGTATTTACATTGTAAATAACTTGTTAAGGAAAATAACAAGTAGGTAGGAATAAATCAGATAAAGTGCATGGAAGGTTTCTAACTAAGTAAACTTAGAAACTTCAACAAGCCTGAGATGATGGTTATGTCAAGCCCTCACTGTCCTGAGGTTAGTTTCACTTCTGATCAGGAAATTGTTGAACCACCCAAGGCTCCTCATCGCTCATCTGTATGCACTGAAGATCAATCCAATACATAGGTTTCACTTCCTCCACCCGAATCACATGATCCCATCGCTTATGCATTGGAGGAATCATACACAGCAAGCACACTTGCAAGGCGTAAGTTGTCTCTATTTCTCATGCTTGATTGTCTTTCACAGTCAAAAGAATGTGAATTCTTATCATCTCCACACAGTGTGTCACAGAACCATTGTTAAGTCCACAGAATGTTTATCTTTTGCTTTAAGTCTTTTCTTTTCTGTGGACGCGTTTAAACTCAGAGTGTGTTTGTATTCATTATTATATCTTTCATGTTTGTTGGTTCGCATAACTATCCTTTTCGTGAACCATGCCTTCACCAACATGGGTCAACGAATGCGTCGATGCCTGCATTGGAAATATCACTTCACGTGATCAAGCCCATGCACCGTTAGCTTAGGAGTAGGAGTAGTGTTCGCTTTGTGTCTTGTTTGCTTACATGCATGTTTGCCTTTTTCCTTTGTTTGTTTTCTTTATTTCTTGCTTTGTTTTCACATTTGCTTCTGCTCTTTGCTTTGTTATTTTGTTTGTTTGTTTACGTCTGTAGGTTAGTTTCGCATGAAACCGTGTGCGACTCTTAAGACAAGCAGGGTAAAGTACAAGAGGACTTGTACAATGATCAACACTTGGTTATCTGTTGTCCTCTCTCTTTATGCAAAACTTGTTGTCTTTAGTCAATGATACACCAATGGAAAATACGTTTTGTTCGAAGTGAATCTTGGTTAAAACACAACACTTGCGCTCTAACTAGTACCACCTACTCTGGTCGGTTGTTTTTGGGTTAACCCTTGTCAGCTCAGTCAAGTAGAGTAAGGTGAGGGGGAAAATGTTAACAAGTATGTTAGAGGTATATATAACATACTTCTATGAAGGAACAACCTCTTCTTCTTTCAATAAGTTGGGATCTGTCTTTTTCCTCTGAAATAAATAAGTGTCTATGCACAATTCTTTGAAAAATGGAAAAAATGAAAATAAGAAAAAATTGAAAAAATAAATAAGGTGAAAGAAGAGAAAGGCTTATGCATAGAGAGGTGATGCAAATAACTTCTTCGCGGTACTGCCCAAGCTTGCTAGCAGCGAAGCGATGCTTGATTTCCTGCGTGACTCCCCCGGGGTACTATCCAAGCCTGCTGGCAACGGAGCACCACCAAATATGAAACTTAAACTCTGACAGCCATATTACTTGTGCACCAATATACCCCTCATCCCCAATTGAAGCAACTAAGTTGACTTGGCTTGGAATGTGTTTTGACCGATCAAGAGAATGGAAGGTGCTACATCTTTCACTCAAGCTAGTGTGGAAACCACGATGATCGAAGAATCGAACAATACTTCCGGAGGAGTTAGACTTGCTTTTCACGAAACAAGGTCCATTCAGAGAGCTGGAGTTCTACCAGTGTGTCACCAATGTTGTAACAACTATAACCACCCTCCAAAATTTTGCCTTAGCTTCATTTTGGAGCCTCCCTACCAACCATCCTTAGTAGCATGTCTTGCACGACCCAGGTACTTATGCTTTCTATCGAGTTTCTTTGGCTTAACAACTTGTGTTCGCGAACTTGTTTGTCCTTCAGCCGCAAGATGACCTCCCGTGACATGGTCTCAAACCGGTTCTTGTGCTGACTTGGAAAACTGTGCAGCACTAGAGGGCAACCAGCCTTGCTCTTCGAAATTGCGTAGTGTATCATGGCAGCTAACACTGCTCTCCAAAATTGCGTAAAGCAGGCAGGTTGCCTTCCCCAAGAAAATTCTGCAGAGAAGCCCATCACTGGGCTTGCTCTCACAATTTGCATAGTTCTGATTGACAACCTTGGCTTCAGTTAAGAAATTGCGCAGAGCTTGAGGGCCAGCCAAATCCACTCAGCCTAGAAACTACGCAAAAGTCATTCCATGGCTTATTGACCGTTGCATGTGCTCACAGATTGACCGGTTCCTTCCAGGTGTGTGCAATCTAGCCTTACATGCATGGGAAAATTTTCCCGAAAAAAGAAAAAAAGAAAAAAGCATACCTAGATTTTAGGGATCTATTTTTGTCAGTTGGGAGTTACATGCAATAGTCGTTTTTGAAACCTCCCGCCAAGTGTCACTTTTTCCTAGATTTGTGGCATGCGTGTCATAAAAATCGATCTTGTCAAAACTATTTATTCGATGCCTCTGAGCTCATTCTTCACTTTTGATCTTAGAGCTCTGGTATTCCCAACACATCTCAGAACCTTCAACACACTCATCGTAGCTTTTATAGGTAAGTCTGTTGTTCATGTCTTTTGTTGTTTTTCTATCACTTTTCATATTTTAGTTTGTATGAGTGTTTTTTGCCTAGTTTTATTGAACGCCTGCTATCGTTTCATTGCATGTTAGCTTGTAGAAGCATTGTTTCAAGTTTTGCATTGCATTTCCTTGCTGTCGCATGCATGACACTATTTTTGCACTAACGGTCGCCATTGCGGCGACTCGCTTCACACACTTCATTGTTTTCCCATATTACTAATTCCTCCACTTACTAATGACACGCATGTTCATTCACTCATGTCTGCACCAGCTTTACACATGCATTTGGTCCTTACTGCTTTTCAGTCGCCAGTCGGCAGGTTTGAGTTGCCTTGGCTCGGAATTTGCCTTGCCCAGCTTGCATTGCGCATTTCTAGGATGGAAGGCCTTCCCTTGCTCCCAGGAATAGCGCATATATTGCCTCACATTGGACTCCCAGGCTGTGCTTTGCACAGTTTAAAGAGGCAGTGCCTCACTTGGCCCCAGGATTGCGTAGTGCAATTTCTCGCGTAGCAATCATGCTAACTGAAACTGCGCATTGCGCAGTTCCAACAATTAGTCTCCCAGCCTCTCCTAGAGAAAACTACACAATTTTCCCAATCAGTCAATCAGGTGTGTTGCATGTCAGTCCTCAAGTTGTTTTTGGTTTTCAAATGACATTTTTCTTGCCATGAGTATTGCTTTGTCTCCAGATATCATAGGTGTTCATCGGTCTCTCAACAGTACAGGTACAATGGCTTCCAAGAGAGCAGGGTCAAAGGACACCATATAGAGCACAATTAGAGATGTGGTCAAGAAAGTGTCTGTGAGCTTACCCATCTATGAAGATACTATGTTGTCCATAGATAAGGAGATCAAACATATTTTCTGGCACCTTTGAGGAGAATCTGGAGGACCGTAGAATCTATGTCAACATACACAATTCTAGCTTGTACCGAGTTGCATGTAGGTATCCCGCATTTCCATGCGCGGACATGATCTACTGGATTGTCTCGCATACTAATCCAGAGACAATGGTACTAAGCAGTGTTAGTGGAACATAACTTGCTACCTTTAGGGCAAAGAACTTTGAGGAGATGTATCACTTGTCGCAGTCGGTGAACAAAATGGATGCACTCTTCACCATCCCAACAACAACGCCAACTCAAGAGACATCTTGGGGAGATGGGTAAGGGAGTCGTCTAAGTTCAGGACAACACCCAACTAGGTATACAAGACAAAGACATTGCAAAAGGCTTATCAATTCTTGGTCATCTTCGCATGTTGCTTTTACGGCCAAGAGAGTACATAAAGCTTCTAATAAAGTTGGGTGATTGTGTTGGATCAACTGGTGAATGAAGGAAGACCTTTCAATTGGTCTGGCATGTTGGCTCTCCAACCAAAGGGGCAATTAAAAAATGTCCGTCATCCACCCAAGCGTCAGCAGGAAAAGTTATTCATGTCCACCCACATTCTTGATGCAATCTATGCCCGTCAACGGTTTCCTGGCTTGGGTTGGGCATAGACACCTTCAAAAACCTTTATGCACATTTATTGCAGATTTTTCTTCGAGTGAAATTTCCATGGAGTTATACTATATCTATGTCACCCCGGTGTATAGGATGATCTTTGAGAAGCATCGATCTTACATGTCACAGGCAATGATGGAGGCATTGGGTAACATAGTAGATTGGTATGCCTCACCCCTTGGCACCTTCATCCAGATGTACAACGTGGAGAAGGCTTCGCATGTGTTACTGAAGTTTGCCATGGACAAGCTAGTCATGCAACAAATTGCATACCACATCTTGACAGGGTTGTCAATGAGACTGCACAGGAAGAGGAAGGCACCTTGGCCTGCTCTTCCTTTGCAGATTGGGTTGTATGAGATCCAGAGTCTCAAGCATGCTGAGGCCGAGATGGAGGAATTCAAAAGGTTCACCTTTGGCACCAAAAGTTTAAATCCATATGATCCACATTACTTAGTGAAGGACCACTGTGCGAGAGTGTATCATCCTTGGATCCACGAGGCATGTCATTGATCTGAGGAAGACCCATGGATATATTGCTACAACTCCTCAAGTGATCCAAAATGGATCTTGTATCAAACCTCTAAGTCTAAGTCTTCATATATATTAACTATCGCAAAACACTATCGCAGAGGAAAACTCTAAAGAATGGCGGAAACCCAAGTAAAGCGAAGGTTGAATTAATGTTGCACCGAAGCCGTCAGATCGAGCAGATCAACGGTCCAGATTAAATTGGCAATATCACATCAGCGAAGGCTAGCAGAGTGTATCGAAGGCAGCCCTAAGGTAAATGCGACCGCGATCCAACGACACAACATGGACCATTGATCAGTGCGCAGATCAACAGTGGAGATCATAGTATCGCATCACAGATTCCAAAGGGGAAGGGACCAAACCGCGGACCTGAAAGGGTTTATAAATGCGGCTTTATACAATTTGAGTTCTGTGGTAAATAGTATTTCGGGAGGGCTTCAAGCGATAAACAGTATTGGAGAGGATCCGCCCGATTCCATACACTGGCCAATACGTAGCACGCCACAGGAGAGAGAAAATGCTTTTTCGGGCGGGTAATATCTGTGCAAGTAGGCCACCCGAAATGGCTGTCAGCTGTTGGATTAGTGATCACGGATCGGGCGGTGAAGGAGGCACGAGCTGGTTGGATGATTGGGTTGGATGCGAACCGTCGGATTGAAGGAAAATCAACGGTGGGCTTGTGACACCGATAAAACACGGATCCGAGAGGATTATAGATGCAACACTATAAAATTTGAAATTTGATATGCAACATTTTGTCGGGTTTTTCTGTGTTTTGGTGTATTTCCGTTATAAAATCAAAATACAAAGGAGTTCTTGTGCCTTAAGCGTTTTTTCTTAACAAGACATGTCCAACGCCGAAAGGAAGGTGAACAGACCAAAGAGGAAGACAGAGAGCCCGAAGAGGGAAGGTGAACAGACAGGGCCGATAGGCTTAAAAGCCATCCAATGGCAGAATAGAGGAAGACAAAGAGAGAACAAGTTGAAGAAAGTCACAGAAAGATAGTCAGTCAGTCAGATGATGGAAGATTGAATAGAGAAATAGGATAGAGGGAGAGTCTGTGCACTCTTTTAGACTCGAGGTTTTCGAGTAGATCCCTCTTTGATCTCATTGTTGGTTGAGACTATGTTTTTGAGCTCACACTTGTAATAATCTGTTCTTGAAGACTTCATATAGAGGTTGACACTGAAAACTGGACCAGGAGACGTAGCCAGGGGGTCTGATGAACTCCTTTATTATTTTGACTGTGTTGATGTGTATTTATTATGTTTTATAAATGCTCATTGTCTATATTATTCGCAATATTTTAGATCCGTTGCACTAAATAATATAGGCATTCCCGCTAATCCAAAATGGATCTTGGATAGACTTCTAAGTCTAAAGTGTTCCTCACAGAGGAAAATGAAAGTCCAAGGATGCTCTTGGAAATAGTCACATTGTGTAGATATTTTCATTCTGAATCTTTTGCAATTTGAATGGGCTAAAATGGACTTTGGATGAAGAAGTTATCGCAGAAAGAAGATTGCCTTTGTCCTTTGACAAAAGGAGGCATTTCTTCAAAAAATGGCCTAAAATGCTCATTAAATAAATAGCATCACAAATAGCCAAAGGGAAGGACTTAAAGTAGAGGCTGAAGGACCCCTGATCGACGATCTTCAATATATCGGGTCGGAGATAGGTCCGCATGCGATGTCGAGACCCTAGACTACGCGACATGCGATCGCCGATGATCGGATCGGCATATCGACATATTCAAAGGGAAGAACCCCCGGGCCATTACATATGCGATACGCGATAGCGATCTGCAGCATGCGATCTCAGCTGTCGGATCGAGAAAGGAATGGATGGTCCAGATTTAATCGGCGATCTTCGATACAAAGGGCCGATGCGATAGCGACATGCGATGCGATCTCAACTATCCGATCAAGGAGCAGATCAATGGTCAGGATTTGATTGGTGATCGACGATCTCCGATGCCAGGGCCGATGTGCTAGCAATTGCGATAATCGATAAAGCGTGGACCCAATGGGAATTATAAGCCTGATTGCATAAAGTTTGAGATCTGGGAATTCAAATTTTCTATGTATTCCCGTGTATTGAGGTTTTTAGACCTCTCGCCTATGCGATGTGATATGCCGGTGAAAGGCGGACCCGATAGGGTTTATAGGGGTGATTTCATGGGATTTGAAGTCTGGATTTCGCGCCCTATAGTGTATTTCTAGTAATTCTCTGTGTAATGGAATTTTATCTCATTTTCGGGTTTTTGCTTGAGGGAAGGCCCCAAATCCTTTATAATAGCCCCTGATCATTATGCAATGCTGCAAGTGAGAGTTTTTGCAACAATGATGCATTTGTAACGCGCAAAGCCAGCTGAAGGGACAAAGGAGTGATTATACACAGAGAAATGGACAGGAAGCCGCAAAGTCAGAAGAATGCCTCAAAGAAGCGAGAGAGCACGAGTGAGGCAAAAATAGAGGCAATTGAGGGAGTTTTGGGAGTCTCTTGGAGCTTAAGCGAAAAACCAGAGAGCTTAAAGTTGTTGAAAAGGGTCGTTGGAAGGTTTCTGAAGAGTCGCTTGGAGGTTAAGCAAATTACAGAGGCACGCAGAGGCCTAGAGAGAGCTCAGAGAAGCCAGAGCTAGAGCCAAGAGTCGGAGCGAGAGCAAGAGCCACGAGCCAGAGCCAAGAGCCAGAGCTAGAGCCAAAGCTAAGAGCCAGAGTGAGAGTGAGAGCCACGAGCTAGAGCCAAGAGCCAGAGCCAGAGCCAGAGCTAGAGCCAGAGTGAGAGCCAGAGCGAGAGTTGAGAGCCAGAGCCAGAGCCAGAGCCATGAGCCAGAGCCAGAACCAGAGTCAGAGCCAGAGCCGAGAGATAGAGCCAGAGCCAAAGCTAGAGCTAGAGCCAGAGCTAGAGCCACGAACCAGAGCCAAGAGCCAGAGCCAGAGCTAGAGCTAGAGCCAGAGCCAGAAAGCTGGAGAGCTTTAGAGCCAGGGATAAGATGGCATTCTAAGTCCATTGTTTATGTGTAATACAATGGAGTTGGCGTGGAGCTTGTAAAAGGACTTTGCCATAATCACAGAGAGCTTAGTCGAGTTGACTAGAGCTCAAGGAGACGTAGCCCAAGAGTTTTGGGTGAACCGCATATTATATTGCTGTTATGTGTGATTGCTCGTTGCTGCATTGTATTTGCTGCTATATGTTTTATATCATTTCAAGCAAATAAATTTAAGGCACATAAACAGTTTAAAGACAAACACAAGCATACACCTAAATCAAGAACTTTTTGATTTTGCAAATGGTTAATCATAAGGTCTTGGGAATATATAAGCTTTGGAAGTGGGAGAGGTTCTTGTAAGCTTGACAAGAAGCCTTTAGTGCCCCATTTTCAGATTAGGTGGTATCGGAGCTTGAGATTGATTAACCCCACCTTCAGGAAGGTGATATCAAAGCTGGTTATACCAGAGAAGATGGTATCATGATGCAAGTGGTATCAGATCATAATGCTTGATTGATAGAGCAAAGATTGCTTATCTGAAAGGTGTTTAAATAGTCAAAGGTTGATTGTATGCTTGTTGCAGACTGACTATTGTTTTAGTTTACAGAGGTGAAGGGAAAGCTATTGATAGCTCAGTCTAGCAGACGACAAAAAGGAAGAAGGGTTGAAGGCATTCTTCTTATTCCAAAGGACCTCAAAGCAATCCTTGAAGCACAAGAGGTTTGTTGCAAAAGGTTGCTTGAATAAAGCTCTTTGTTAATCTTGTTTGAAGTTTTTTTGTTCATTGGCATAATGACAACTTCTACAAGTGAGTCCTCAAATTCTTCTTTCTTCACAAGATTCTTTGATGGAGACAAGAAGCAAGACTGGTTCACCATGATGGATATGGTGAGAGAAATGTATGAGGATGGAAGGAAGAGCAGCATACTTAGGAGCAGTTGAATTCTATGGAGGAAGAGAAGCAGTTGCTTTCTGACAAATTGCAGGAAATGGAGAGGCAACTTCATATTGCAAATATGAACCTGAAAAGGATGCATGAGTTGGATACACAACTCTTTGTTGCCAAAGAAGCCTTAGTCAAGTGTCAGCTTGAAGAAGAGGTAAACAATTCTTGTTTGTCTTCAAATTCTTCTAAGAATGCTTGTATTGGTTCTTTTGAAAAGAGTACCAGAGGCATAGGTTCCAAGCTAATGTCCAAGATGGGCTACGAAGGAAAAGACTTGGGTAAACATGCACAAGGTATTGTTGAACCAATAATGGTTGAGGAAAGGCCTAGGTATTTGGGTCTTGGCTATGGATAGTCTTATGGAGAGAGTTCCAAAGCTGCCATGAAGGCCATTGAAATAGTTTCAAGAAGGAGTTTCATTGCAGGTCCTCTACCTCAGAAGTGTGAAGATTGTATTAAGGAGGAATGCAATAACTTGAAACATCATTTGCAGGATGCAGGTGTTCAGAAGCACACACTTGAACCAGAGAGTTGTGGAAACTCTAACAGCCTTGAAGAGATTGATGGTGTTCCAAAGGGAGCCAATTCTTCATTTGATTCACCTCCTCATGAAGGCAATAAAGGTGAAAGAGAAAGGTATAAAGCTGGTTCTTATCATTATTCCTTTTGATTATGTTAAGCATGATAAATTTCCATATAAGTATGGGAAAATAATTGCATGTTCCTTTTGTGGTTTGGATAACCATAATGTTTC
>APFE030506449.1:63217-75684 GCA_000404065.3 Pinus taeda
ATCTTTAAATTATTTGGGTTATATTGTAGGGGGTGGTGAATTGAAGATAGATCCCTCTAAGGTTGAAGTCATTGTGAAATGGTCTAAACCCAAATCTGCTACAGAGGTTAGGAGTTTCCTAGGGGCAGTACAATACTGGAGAAATTTTATTGCTAACTTCTCATTGATTGCAGCTCCATTACATGCTTTAACAGGATTGAAACAGGTGTTTAAGTGGGGAGGCAAACAAAAGAAATCCTTCGACACCTTAAAAGAAAAAATCAGTACAGCACCAATACTAGCATTGCCAGATCTTCAACATCCATTTGAGATGGAGACAGATGCCAGTGACTATTCCATGGGAGCAATGTTGATGCAACACGGAAAACCCATATGCTATCATTCTGAGACATTTACTTCTACAGTAGTTAATTATCCCACATATGATAAAGAATTGTATGCATTAGTACAAAGTGTGAAAAAGTGGAAACATTACCTAATGGGTAAAGAAACAATCATATATATATATATATCATCAATCACTTCAATATTTTCACTCACAAACTAAATTGCAACAATCAAGACATTATAGGTGCATGGGTTTTCTACAATAATTTCATCTTGTCATTAGATATAGGAAAGGCATACACAATAAGGTTGCAGACATGTTATCAAGACCAATCATAAATGCATCTACTATACTTAAGCATAACTTAGTAATGCATGAAAGTTACATTGAACAATATGTTCAAGATGTAGATTTTAAAGATGTATATGCAACTAAGTCATCGCAAGAAAGTAGAAGAATTCGATTATTATGTAAAGGACCAACTCTTATATAATTTGGGAAAGTTATGCATTCCACAAACTGAAAGAGTTAACATAATTCGAGAAGCACATACTTCTCTCATATCGGGTCATTTTGGTGTAAGTAAAATAGTTGCACAATTGCAAAGGTTCTTTTATTGGCCAAGAATGCATGAGACGGTTTCTAGATATATCAAAGGGTGTACTATGTGTGTTATAAGAAAGCCCAGTAATAGGAAATTAGGCTTGTACACTCCACTTCCAATTCCTTCTCATCCTTGGGAAAGTGTTTCCATGGATTTTGTTGGGGGATTGCCAAAATATAGGAAAGGTCATGATTATTTATATGTTGTTATGGATAGGTTCAGTAAAATGTGTATCTTAATACCATGTAACAAGCAGGTTACAATTGAACAAACAACAAAGTTGTTCTTTCGGAATGTATGGGTTCATTTTGGGTTACCCACTTCTATTGTATCTGATCGAGATTCTCGATTTGTTGGGAAGTTTTGGTCAAGTTTATGGGAGTTGATGGACACCAAGTTGAAGAAGAGCACATCATTTCATCCACAAACAGATGCTTAGACAGAAGTGGTCAATATGACAATGATCCAGTTGCTCAGGGGTTATTGCAACAAGCATCCCAGGCTTTGGGATGAGCATTTGTGTTATGTGTAGCATGCTTACAACCATGCCAAGCACTCTTCTACTCAGAGATCTCCTTTTGAGACTTGTTTTGGTTTTATACCAAAGTCTCCCTTGGATTTTGTCTTTGGTAAAGACATAGCAGTTGATGGACACAGTGATGTGGACAAAGCAACCGATCTCATTGAACAAATCTAGGAAATTCACCAGGCAGTACAAGAACAGCTGGAAAGAAGTCAAGCCAAGTACAAGGCAAGACATGACAAGCATCAAGTTGAGCATAGTTTTCAAGTTGGTGATCAAGTCTGGTTGTACATCAGCAAAGACATGATGCAGGGTGAAGGTAAGAAGCTAAAACCAATAAGGTATGGACCTTTCAAGATACTTGATAAAATTGGTGAAAATTCTTTTCGTCTTGATTTTCCAGCTTATATGCAAATCTATTCAGTTGTTAATGCAGAAAACTTGAGATTGTATGAACCTTCATTGATTAAAGATCCCGAAGAGCAAAGTCAGTTTTCCTCTATTGAGGATTTGTTGCCTGAATATCTCAATGAGTTACAGGAGGACACAGTTCTGGACATGAAGGTAAGAACTACACGTCAAGGGGATGTTGAGTACCTAAGAGTAGGACTCAAAGGTTCAAATCCAAGCAACGCACGATGGATAGAAATTGGACAAGTGAAGGAACTGTATCCTCACTTTATAGATGCCTAAAACCAACTTTTGGTGGTCCAAAAGCTTTTTAGTGGGAAGGCGTGATCCAAAATGGATCTTTTGTCAAACCTCTAAGTCTAAGTCTTCATATATATTAACTATCGGAAAACGCTATAGCAGAGGAAAACACTAAAGAATGGCGGAAACCCAAGTAAAGAAAAGGTTGAAGTAACGTTGCACCGGAGTCGTCGGATCGGGCAGATCAATGGTCCAGATTAAATTGGAGATATCGCATCGGTGGAGGCCAATGGAGTGTATCGAAGGCAACCCTAAGGGAAATGTGACCGCGATCCAACGACACAACGTGGACCATTGATCGGTGCACAGATCAACGGTGGAGATCACAATATCGGATTGTAGATTCCAAAGGGGAAGGGACCAAACCGCGGACCCAAAAGAGTTTATAAATGAGGCTTTATACAATTTGAGTTCCGTGGTAAAAAATATTTTAGGCGAGCTTCAGGCGGTAAGCATTATTGGAGAGGCTCTACCCAATTCCATACACTAGCCGACACGTAGCATGCCACAAGAGAGAGAACACCGTTTTTTTTGGGCGGGTAATCCCTGTTCAAGTAGTCCACTCTAAATGGCCGTCAGCTGTTGGATTAGCAATCATGGATCGAATGGTGAAGGAGGCACGAGCCGGTTGGATGATCGAGTTAGATGCGAACCGTCGGATTGAAGGCAGATCAACGATGGGCCTGCGACAACGATAAAACACAGACATGAGAGGATTATAGATGCGACACTATATATTTGAAATCCGATATGCGACATTTTGTTGGGTTTTTCTGTGTTTTGGTGTATTTCCGTTATAAAATCAAAATACAAAGGAGTTCTTGTGCCTTAAGCGTTTTGTCTTAATAAGACGTGTCCAATTCCGAAAGGAAGGTGAACAGACAGAAGAGGAATATAGAGAGCCCGAAAAGAGAAGGTGAACAGGCAGGGCCGATAGGCTTAAAAGCCATCTAATGGTAGAATAGAGGAAGACAGAGAGAGAGCAAGTTGAAGACAGTCACAGAAAGACAATCAATTAGTCAGATCGAGGCAGATTGAATAGAGCAACAAGACAGAGGGAAAGTCTGTGCACTCTTTTAGACTCGAGGTTTTCGAGCAGATCCCTCTTTGATGTCACTGTTGGTTGAGACTCTGTTTTTGAGCTCAGTCTTGTAATAATATGTTCTTGAAGACTTAATATAGAGGTCGACACTGAAAGCTGGACCAAGAGACATAGCCAGGGGGTCTGGTGAACTCCTTTATTATTTTGACTATGTTGATGTGTATTTATTATGTTTTATAACTACTCATTTTCTATATTATTCACAATATTTTCGATCCGTTACACTAAATAATATAGGCATTCCTGCACATGATTTTGTAATACCTTTTCTTCTTGATTTAGTATCCATTTCAGATCATCAAGGCTCAATGAACTAATCAGAATGGTTGTAGAATGGTTAGTAGTGCACAAGGCAGCAGCATCTCAAAGAGCAGCAACATCAGCAGCAGTAGAGGGCAACAGAGGAAGATTGTCGACAACGCAAAGGTGAAGAAAAGCTACAAGTTTAAGGAAGATCCACTTGAAGTATGAGCAGATTTGGAGATTGAGGCAAAGAAGCGACAATGCAATAGAAGGATTGTGCAAAGACAGAGGGAGGAGTAGAAACTGGAGGAGGAAGAGAAGAAGTTGCAGGAGGTGAAGCAACAACTAAGGGAAGAACAAGAGTTGCACATAAGGGAGAACGAAGTGCAACAGGAACAGGAACAATAGGAAGTGTAGCATGCACACATTGATGAAACTGCACAAATATAGGTTACTGACTCGTCTCAGTTGGCAGATAGTAAACAAGGTGAGCAGTTGCAGGAGTAGGACTTTGCTCAGGAGGTTAAACATATGTTGGAGTAGATGGACACGGATGTGGCTCAGCTGGAGCAAGATCAGGATACATGCCTCATGCCTAAGGACCCAGAGGTCACTCCATAGGCTTTGCCAGATCTGGGAGCAGAGCAAGCCCTAAGTGATCAAGGAGACATTGAAATCCTTGAGGACAATCCAGAAGTAGATGTGCACAACATATCCTTTGATGAGTCACAACATAGAGTTGTGCAGTCACGTAGAGTGCACACTCTAGATGTCCATGCATCTTCTGTTCATTTTTAAGAACGAGTGATTGTATCTGATGTGCACAGACATCCAGCTACATTGGCCGATTCTACAAAGGCATATGCTGAAGCCACTAGCTCAAGTGTGAGATTCTCTATAGCTGAGAACGAGCGCATGGCTAAGGAGTTGCAAGCTGCCAGGTAAGGAGAAGAGAAAGCTACAACATCTCCAAGAGTAGAGTGGAGGAAAGCGATACTTGATGAAATATCGTCTCTCGAGATAGTCATACGGAAGCTATACTTCAAGTTCGTCACCATGCATAAGTTAGTTGTCTATCTTAATGGTTGGTAGTAGCATTGTGCTAGGAGAGCACGCATCTTGACAAACATACACACTGTTGTTGATCACATGTAGATATGGACAATGAGGTACAAGGGAGCCACGTTGTACTTGCTAAAGATGATGAAGCCAAAGGTAGTGGAGTAAAAGGCTCGCATCCGGAGTCAAATCTCAAACTATGAGGAACTCCCACAACTCATTACCAACTTACAGGCTTCGCATGCATGAGTGTTTAGGAGTTGGAGTTGGACATGTACTTCGAGCAGTTGATGCACATAGCCACCAACGCAGATTTGTAGATGAGCACAGACACTATGCACCAATATGTCGCTGGTCCGGCTCCACTCAGGACCATGATGTGCATGCTACATGACGAGTTGGACAGAGGTGCAAAATCAGTGTACCCGAATGCAACGGAGGCAAGAGTTTGCTTTTAGAAGGACGTCACCATAGAGTACGCAGACACCATAGCAGTCTACCATGCTTGGCATTAGTTCGCCACCAACGACCACCAAGAGGATGTCAACGAGTTAGCCTTCCCACAACTGTTTGAGTCTCAGTGATGTCTTGTATGGCTTACTCAAGCCCATTTTTGTCTCACATTAGTACATGTGCAGATTATATTGTAAACATGTTATAAACTGAAAGACCAAGTGTCAATAGTAGAATGTAAACAATCATGTATAAGTTGAAGAGTCACGAGGGTAGACTAAGAGTCACAAGGGGGAATGTCAAGGGTCACCCCATCCTTTTCTATATATAGAACTGCATAACTCATTGTAGAGGCTTTTGGGAGCCAAATTTCTGATAGGTATAACTTAGAGAAAGCTTAGAGTGTATTGTAATGAACCTTGGCTTCTCCACAGTGGAGAGCAGGTACATATCTTTGGAGGAGTAGGTGACAGTGACTGTAACGTTCCACTATTGGGGATATTGGTTGTCATGATTGTATGTATGATTGGATCTTTCACTCTTTTAATATAATAGAGCTAGCACATTTCATGCATGTACTATTATTGTAGTTCAAATATTTTGGTTACTCTAACAATGTATGTATTTGTAACTTACGCATGTATGTATGGACTATTCCATCTATGTTTGTATGAATCTTATCAAAGCATATTTTTGGTTTAACTCATCACTTTGGATTGACGACTATTCTGCTTTCCATCTTGTGATGTCTTTCAGCTCATGTGTTCCCTTTCAAGCTACGTACTATTACATGATTCTAAGGGGCACATTCATCTCCCTTTCTGTGTGTTAGAGCCTTTCCATGTATCTTCCCTGACTTGCTGCAAGGTCGCACACTTGCTTCCAACAAGGACATATTGGTTACCTCTGCAAGCAATCACATTCAAGGCGATACCATACTACCCACTGCTGGGACTCTTACTCCAAATGGTCTGAGGTCTAGTTGGGACTTCTTACTGGGGATATCCCCTAACATGTTGGCGGCTCCAACACCGTCAACAAACTTCTAAATGGTTTGACTATGCAAGAAAATTATATGAAAAGGATCCTAAGGTTGACCCTTCCCCCTTGGTCAACACTAATATTGAACTCTCCACAGTGGCATAGGTAGAGATGGGTATCAATAAGTTTTGTGTTGGAAAATCAAAAGACTTAGCTAAACTCCAAGTAGAGTATCTAAAGTGAGGCTCAAAGTTTCTTACACCTCACATTACAAAAATTTTCAACAACATCATACAATAGGGGTTCCCCACATATTGGACAACTAGTCTAGTAATACTTCTTTTCAAGAGTGGTGATGTCAATAATCCCTCCAATTATAGGACCATAATGATAAACCCTTTATTTGCAAAGTTATTTGGAAGCATGCTAGAAAATAAAATCAGCAAGTGGGAAGAAGAAGGAGATAATCATGCTAAAGGGCAAGCAGGTTTTAGACCTAAACATTCCACAATTGATCATTTTATAACTTTAAGGCATATCATTGAAAAAGTTTTGGAGAAAAGGGAAGAAGTCTTTTGCTGCTTTGTTGATTTCAAAAAAGCGTTTGACACAGTTCCTAGAGATAATTTTTGACACAAGAACTTGGGGTTCCTAAACATTTGAGAGCAACTATGCATGGGCTATATGAAGAGGTGAAAGTCAAAATTAGAACTTCAACAAGCATTTATGAAAGTTTTAGAAGTGGTATCGAGGTCAAGCTAGGTTGCCCACTGTCTCCTACCCTTTTTGGTTTATATATCGACAAGCTTGAGGAGTGGTTAATTCGCAAGGGTGTGATGGTATCCATTTGGGAAAGTTTGTTATAAGGCTTACTTTTTATGCAAATGACCTTATTCTTATCGCTAAATTTGCTCTTGGCTTGTAAGAGCACTTACTATCCCTTTAGCATTTTTGTAGAAGGGTGGAGTTGCAAGTCAATATTAGCAAAATGAAAGTAGTGTCTTTCTCTAAAAAAAGAAAACATAACCAGCATAAGTTCTACTTTGAAGTCAACATTCTAGAAGAATTTTCATATTACAAATACCTCGGAATTGACTTCAACAAAAATCTAAGCTGGGATGGTTGTAGAAAGAAAAGAACTTTAGGGAGTTGGAAAGCATTTTATGCTTTTCAAAATAGGTGTAGAGAGGCAGAGTTATGGGACTGGAAAACAACTCAAACTCTTTTTGGGCTTCTAGTGATTCCAGTGATTCTCCATAGTTGTGAAATGTGGGCTAGTAGTACATTCGACATACAGTGGAAACAAATTTAGAAAACTCATAAATGTTTGATTACAAACAAATTTAAAATTAAAAGTGCAGTTCCTTATGCTATCTTGTTAAGTGAAACAAGGGTTGCTCCTATAGAAGCAATTGCTATGGTGTGAGTCATAAAGTATTTAAAAAAAATTGAGAAAATGGAAGAGGGCGGATGGCCTAAGGTTGTCTTTAATGACATATTGTGCAAAAGAAAAAAGACTTGGATGCAACAAAATAACAAATGGTTTCGTAAATGGGGCATTTGCTAACGCGTGTCCCATAAATAGTAAAGAGATCAAATGTTTTGTTATGGATAAGTTCCACAAGTGTACCTAGGATAAGGAGCTAGGGAGAAAGAAAAAGTATTATATTGAAGTGTTTAATCCCACTCATAATCATCAACAAAAAGTGTACATAGAGGCCAATATTTTTAGGAGAGCCAAAATTCTTATTGCTCAGTTAAGGACTAATTCTCATCAACTTTGTTGTGAAATAGGGTGTTGGAAAAGGCCAAAAGAAGTGTGGGAGGAAAGAGTTTATATTTTTTGTTGTTGGAAATACTAGTGGGGGGGGGGGGGGCGGTGAATCAGTATTCCTTTTCAATTGCTATTTTTTCCAGCTAAATCATTTATATTTAGAAGACAAAATGAACAATAGGAATAAATGATTTTATTGATATAATCTTTACAATAAATCAGGTACAATATATATAAAGCTCCAACCTGTTGTCAAGCACCAACTTGGTCTTTTGTGAGGCTCCAACCTCTAGGGCACCAACCTTATATTCTCAAGGAACCAACCTTGTGTTTAGGAGCACCAACTCCAAGGACACTAATCCTTCCAATTTTGAGGCACCAACCCCAAGGACTCCGACCCTATCTTGTTAAGGCACCAACCTTGGATTTAGGAGCACCAACTCCAAGGACACGAATCCTTTCAATTCTGATTGCATTACACTGCTCTCAAAATCTTCTTCACTGTGTTATGTCAATCTAAAACTTTACTTCTACATTAATGACAACCTGTCTTCATATGAAGGAGTCTTCACAATTCTTCATATTTCCCAAACAAATTCTACAAAGTTACCTCATGATGATTTCAAATAGCCATCATGATCTACAAGAGTCTTCACACAACTTCAATGTGTATACAATGAACTGCACTAAGCTCTGCACAAAAACAACTCTTTGTTTCAAGCCTCTGTTCTCACTGTCACGGTAAATGCTTCAGGAGTGACTGCTTCAGGATTAACTGCTTTAGGAGTGACTTCTTTAAAGGAGTGATTGTCGCAGTTTCATATTGTGCATTTAATTAAAAAAAAACCCCTGTTTATACTCAGGTAATCTTCATAGATTTGCAGAGCATCCTTTTGAACTGTTATCTGAATCACTGTCAAACAAAGGTCCGAGCTTTTCAATAAATAACCCAGTCAACCGACTGTTCGACCTTCGGCTTCCTTCTTCTTCCACTGGACCTTTCAGCTTCCTTCTTCACTCACTCAACCTTCAGATTCCACTTTCATTCACTCAACCTTTGGCTTCCTTTTTCTTCCGCTGGACTTTTCGGCTTCCTTCTTCGCTCGCTCGACCTTCAACTTCCACTTTCGTTCGCTCGACCTTTGGCTTCCTTTTTCGCTCACTTGACCTTCGGCTTTCTTTCTACTGTTCCTTCGGCTTCCTCCGTCTCTTCAAGTTCATGAGTTGTGAACTTCTTTATGCTCTTTTTTTATGCCTGAGATAGATACTCAAAATTGAAGCGTTTTAAATCATTTTTATACGAGTTTCACTAATGACCAAAGGACACGTCTATTGGAGGGAGGCCGAATTGTATATTAAAAATATATATCAGAGAGTCTTTTATCCATAGACTTGATTATTCATGGAAACCATATAAGAGCTGTTATACCCACATGGAGGTCCCACATGCCACGTCATCACCTTTAATCGCAATCGCAACTTTCAGAGGTCTTTTACAAGTCGTGCCCATAACATAGCTGATGGTCGATTTCCCCTACTGGATGCGATATTATATTAAAAATTGTTTTTAATGAATCCATCGGGTCCACAACTCTATCGCAATCAGAGGTTTTAACATCCTTTGAAACTTGCGATAATGCGGATGCGATATTACATTTAGTCATGTTAAATGGTGCAGTCGAGTCCGTAATACATATATCGCAATTGAGGGTTTTAACTTGACATCCTTTTAAGACATGTGATATGAAAGTTCCGATGTGGCGGATGCAATATTATATTAAGTCATGTTGTAATGGTGCAGTCAGGTCTGCAATATATATCACAATCGAGGGTTTTAACGTAACGTCCCTTTAAGTCTTGTGATATGAAAGTTCTGATACGACGAATGCGATATTTCTTTAGTGCGTGCTATAATGGAGCAATCGGGTCCACACCTTATATTGCAATCGGGGTTTGTGGGACTTCGACTGGCACACTAATTAAAATGGCCTTAACCCCCGTAGTTGACTATGATCTAAGAGTTGAATATGAGATCGACGGCTAGGATTGAGTGTGGGACTTCAACCACGATCAAGGAAATCCATACTTTCCTACCCCCGCAGTTGCTAATCACCGTCGATTTAACAAATATGTCGATCTGACAATCCAGATCTATTCCTCTGCCATTCTTCTTCCGCAAGCACTTGGGTTTGATCTTCATTGTTCATTTCTTGACTCCATTATATTGCAATCGGGGGTTTGAGCAGTGTTTACATAACTTAATATAATAGAACCGTAGATAACGTGACAATATAATTTCTCTGATAAAGCGCCAATATCTTAACTCCTCCCTATTAACTGCTTTCGATAAATTTCTTCTCTTCTCTTGCTACCTTTCAATGAATTCTTGCTCTTACTCTTTGCATATGCGATAGATCTGCATTGTCTTGGCTCGTCGCTCTTGTGGTTTCTCTTTACTCCTATGCGATACACTGCTCCGATAGCTCTTCTTCTGATAGTTCTTCTATCCTCCGATAGCTCTTCTTCTGATAGTTCTTCTATCCTCCGATAACTCTTCTTCCGATAGCTCTTCTTTGATGGATTTTGATGAACTCTTCCTGCTCCTGTTGCTTCATGAATATGCTCTGCTTGGCTTCACATCATTATTTACTATCCAAAATATTGCCATATTGACATCAATGACAATCTAGATCAACATTCTTCTCTTCTAGAAAAGTGGAAGCAGAAAAGCATTTCATTTTAGAATGTGAGGCTTTCAAAGACAACAAGGAAAGTTATGCAGATATTCTAGCAGTTAGCTCTTGGGATAATCTATTTAGCGAGGGGTTTGTCGAGAAGTTGGGAGCATTTATTGTAAGGCTTTGTAGGGAAAAGGTTGAATACATCAACAAGATGAAGAAGAAACCTGTCCCATAGGCTATTTTTAGCCTCGTGGATGGTAACATAATTTTCTTTCTTTCTATATTTTTTTAGAATAAATAGATTATATATTTGTTTCGAATAAATAGAAAATTATGTGATTTTGTTAATTTATTTTTAATAAATAAATAAATAAAATGGTAAGATAATTATAATTTTAAAAATTTATTGTTTTTTTTTAAATGATTTAGAAAATATTAATGACGGGGTAAAAGTTTTATGTTGGTGAGCATTTTTTACCATTTAATTTGAAAAAAAAATTGTGCAATTTTTTATATATATTAAAAATGATATTTAAAAATAAGAATATGTACTTGAGTCACAGTGTGCGCTTTGCTCCCGCCTAGACGATTTCAAATTCTGTGAGCGACCTCTTCCTTCGGCTCCCGGGGCCTCCTGCTCCTGGGGCTTGCTGCACTCGCCTGGTACGTGATGGATCATGTAGAGCCTCCTCTTGAGAGTGCATCGATCCATGTATCATCTGCCGGAAATTCAACCTAGCTGGGAGAAAATGTGGAATCCTTTGCCTCTCTGCTCTCCCCCTTGGGCCCATCTCACCCTAGATTGTCCATATCAAAGTTTGTTAAGAAGATCGATGAAATCACTGAAATAATTGTAGGTTTTAACCTCGTACAGAAATTACCTGCATACGAATTCTAAAACACAGAAAATAAACAATGCGAGAGCATAATACATAAAACACATATACATAGAGATTTTCCCCTGGATCCCAAAACCGAGACTACCAGCTTGATCTTTCATTATATTCCTTTCAATGTTATAATACATATCTATACATGCCGAAGCATCCAATACCATGGACCGAAAACCATCGCATCCAAAAAACATGTGCAAAAATCATGCACAAAACCATAGGTGGGTCTGCCCAACCTAACATAGGGTCCAAAACCAAAATTTTCCACGACGTTGCCCCGAATCCCATAAAGTGGGGTTACGAGTACAACTCAAACCCCCTGTGACCCCGCCCACCCCCACTACACAATCGGCGCAACGAAGGGGGCGCACCCCCCCTCTAACCCCCCAATTAACTACGTGGCTAGTCATGGAAAGAATATAAGACAACCCAACATTCTCCCACTTGTTGTTTTCTTTCCACAGGGGGCCACAAGAGAGCTTAGTCATTTTACCAGCCCTGAAATGCCCATTGTTTCTCTACACCGAGATAACTTCTCAGAGCTCACAAATTTTGTCAATGCATCTGCAATATTCTTCAAAGTGTCCACCTTTACCAGCAACACCTTTTTTGTCTTCTATCATATCCCTCACAAAGTGATACTGAACATCAATGTGCTTTGTCTTTGAATGATAAGCAGGGTTCTTTGCCAAGAAAATTGCACTTTGGCTGTCACAGTCTACCCTTATAGCTCCTTGTGCTAACCCCATACTTGAACACATCTCTGCAACCAAACTGCTTTGCTTGCATGAGTGGTTGCCATGTATTCTGCCTCTGTAGTTGATAGTGCCACTACAGATTGTTTCTTACTCATCCAATTGATTGCACCTCCAAATAGGTGAAACACATACCCACTTGTAGATCTTCTCTGATCCTGATCTCCAGCCCAATCTGCATCAACAAAGCCACGGATATCCAACACTCTGTCCAATCCTGGTCTTCTTGGTAGCACAAACCATAATCACTAGTGCCACGCAAATACCTGAAAACCCGCTTCATTGCTGTCCAGTGCTCCTTCCCTGGTTTTGACATAAACCTGCTCAATACTTCCACTACATGTGCAATGTCTAGTCTAG
>APFE030506452.1:0-18863 GCA_000404065.3 Pinus taeda
TAGTTGATGCTAGTGGCCAGGTGGTTTGTGAGCAGACTCCATTGGTTGTTTTGGCATGTTGGTTGCACATGGGGGCGCATGATGATTAGCATTCTCTGGCAGGAGCTGGTTGGAGGAGGTGGCATGGGTATGTCACCAGATCAGATATTGTATGGAGATGATGTTCTCCCATTGAGTTTTGGGACTCAAGGGTCACAGAGGATCGGCATAGCAGAGATATCCCCCCTAGCAAGAGTGGAGTTATGGTGCTCAGGTCTACCAGGATGGATAAGGGGACATGACGCGTGTCATGGTGGAGTCACTATCAGAGCGGCAGACACTTTGGCACATGTGGAATACAATATGTTACAGGGTGGTATGATAGTAGGCAATAGTACACAAGACTGCACAGATTTAGGTCGTAGCGTCCAGTTTTATATAGAGGGATGTGGCCTGATGCATACAAACCCAATTCTAGGCCAGAGCACCCATTGGTGTGCAGTGCAGTGAGGAGCAGTGGCCTGTAGACGAGCATGGAGATACATGGTGCTATACCATAGCATGCCAGTTGACACTGTGGGGTAGGAGGAGTGACTCACATCGCATTGAGGACGTGACGGGAGTGACAGGTGCAGTGACACAGGTAGGACATAAGACAATACAGGATGGTATGGCTGTAGTTGGGGGTATTCAATGGTGTACAGAGACAGGTTGCAATATACAGTGGCATGTCGACGAGTGCGGTGATACTGGGTGGTATGCAGTGGCAGATGATGTAGTGCAGTGGGCGCTTGGAGTGTTACCTCCAAGGAGACTTATGGACAGGGGCAGTAGGTGTACCATTGGATGCATCTCACCTAGGATCGATGAGGACATGGTTGAGCATTTGGTGACACCATGTTTAGCGGAGATAGGGCCTAGAGGGGAGTTTCAACAGATCCAAGGCAGAGACATGGACGTCCATAGGATTACTCTTGAGCACTCTGGCAGACTCTTGATCATACCCTTCGGTACATACCCACCCATCCTCCTCCGGTGTTGCTTACAGTCACATAGTGTTTGGTTGTTGCCCCTTAACACTCTCCATTTAGGCAGCAAGGCATGGGAGGCTCACCCTAGGCAGTTGGATGAGACACTGCATGTCATGGGCTGGGAGGAGACTCTCCAATTGAGACACTTGATAGGTGCCTGAGTTGACAGATACATGCTTAGGGTAACATGGTTGATTGTCGAGGTATCATATGTTCCACCCCTAGGCTCACACTTGGGGAGGTGACCGAGAGGGAGTTGTATGGTGCTTTTCCATCTCGACAACTTGAGACATTAGGTGAGCATGAGGTGCGAGGGATGGTAGCCCTTATTGGCAGGATGATGCCTAGGCTTCCAACAAGACCAGGGCACATCATTAGGAGTTGGGATAGTAGATCTTGCTGTGTGATTTGGTAAGCGTGGAGCAATTGGTTATTCGCAACACGTGTTCTTGATGCTTGGTGCCTACCTAATGGATACCTACAAGATTCAAAGACAGGGAACGAAGGAGTCCCAACAACTAGCAGCATATCACAGTGACAGGCAGAGAGGATTGGGGGTTGTGGACCTCTAGTATGGTTATGGGAACCAGGGATCCAGTGGATTGGTGGGATACTCCACTCCTCAGTAAGCATGGGTAGGATAACAGGCGAATTGATTCATTCACAGGCAGACACATGGGGAATCACCGAAGCCCTCACCATAGGGCGAGGTAGATTGTTGTTCAACATTGGGGCCAACCATGGAGGGATAGGCGCTGAAATTATTTGGTTGCTTTGGCAGGTTGGGCCTAACCTTGATCATCGCATAGATTGTGGCCGAGACCTATGTGAGAGGAGGCTTTGTATGAGTATGTTAGACAGTTAGTGATGAATGGAGTGCCGCGGGGTCAACAAGACAGTTTCTTGCTACGTTGGCCATGGGACCCTAGCGTCATAGTACTTAGCAGTTCAGATACCCATAGGGGTGAGTTGGTTTCTATAGGGGAGGGTCATCGAATTGAGTTTCAGTGATTCACTAAGGGCATGGGAGACTTCATCAACATTGCATAATGACCAACAAGAGGATTTTAAGAGGAGCTCATGCAGGAGAGGCTTCATTCACATAGGGATTGAGTTGTATCTTCAAGGGCCCACAACTAGAGTGTACGGGGTGGACTGTTCGGTAGAGAAGCTTCATGAGGATTTGGGTAGAGTTTTACATCATCAGGACACTCTACTTATTGGTGATAGACATAGTGGTTCTAATGCCCATATCTGGTAAGATAGTGAGTGGAGCAAGGGGGGCTTCACATTGATTAGGTTGGCTTGGGATCCTGGTATCAAGGGACTCCTTCACTATAGGATAGTACAACGATCAGGGATGATCCAATGGCACATTTGGGACCCTGGTGAAGTTGCAGTGATAGAGGGAGTCCATAGTCAGAGAGGGTATTTTTTCAGGCATTGCTTGAGAACAATCAATGTTTGGTGCATTGGAAGAACTTACTAGATGAGGATGCCACCTGGGAGGGTGAGCATATTTTGGAGCACCCAACTTTGAGGTTGCTTGAGGGCAAGCAACATTTGGGAGGGGAGGACTGTCATGTCCCTTCTCAAACACATTAGTAACAGGGTGCTGCTACACAATTTTGATACAGAGATACATATTACCAAGTCCGATGGCGGATATAAATATATGTCACAAACCTATATAGCAAAGACTATGGTATGTGGGTTTAATGCAAGTTCAATGAATAATGGAGTTTGTTGATGCCACATGTATGCACCATGACACTTGCCATCGAACTGTCGGGAGTAGGTAACGAGCAGGTAAACATGTCACAGGTCAAGATGTCGGAGTTAATGTGGTTGCACAACACAGTTGGATTGCCGCTCAGTTAACGGGCAATTATGGATGGCAAGGGACACATATGGTCCAGTCAGCTTGCTAACGAGCTGTCGGAAGAGGAGTGCAGTTACGGATGGCATGAGGTGAATGCCAATGAGCCGTTGGAGGAGGTATGTCGCAGGGGTTGTATGCCACCATGCCATGGAGAGATGACAACGCACCACTCACAACTGATGTGCTAAGCCACAGGGGAATGCCAACTGAGCAACAGATGACCACCAAACTGGACCGTAGCTAGCCTAATCGCCGGAAGTCTCTATCACATGGCAACAGGTTCAAGTGCCAAAGGTTTAGGCATAACCGTCGGGGTGATGCTTCGAAACTTTGGTAAAATGAATATGCGGAGGTTAAAAACTGTATACCAACCATTGTTGCGCGAATAATTCAAGTGCTAGGTATAACATAATATTTATGGTTGTTGAAGAATCCAGAGTTGAGACCTCATTTGATGTTAACGCTAGTGACCAATGAAACTATAGGAGTTAGTTTTAATGTCAATTCATCATGTTCTAATAAAAGAATTAGTGATATAGATTTGAAACTATATACATTATGTATCAATCATCGAGCCATTTCATTTGGCCACCACTTAATTTGGTAAAACAAATCATGCTAAACTTAGCATTAGTCCACCTTATAAATGCTTCGAGTGAATAAGCATAGGGGGAGAAGAAAGTTCCAGCCTTGGCAAGGAGAAGAAGAGAGGCATTCCAGAGCCCATCAATGTCTTTTCTATTTCAGAGGTGAAACGTTTTAGGAAGGAGACAAGCATATCCAGGGTGGAAGTTGCGCTTCAGTTTTGAGCGACAGCTCAGCTTTAGAGTCAGAGTTTCAATATCTGCATGCAGATGCTCTTTTGAGGGTTTCTTGGCCATCCTTGGGCCTTTTCAGGAACGGAGATATGTGTTGGAAAGCTGCGACAAAACACTTTCTTTCTATAGTAACCAGCACTGCCTGCGAGCCCAGTTCAGTTGGTGAAATCTTTTGTAAAGAAACTCTTTGAAGCATTCCTAATAAAAATGGTCACCCATTCGAAGTGGACTTGAAGACGTAGTCGAGGAGGGACAAACTCTGTCACCAATGTTTGTTATTGTTTGCATCTTTGATTGCTGTTGTTAATTATTCATTTTTAGTTCCTTAAGTTTGATGATTAAGGCATAAACATCACTTAATTATCCGTATTCACTCACACATGTGTAACTTTAGTTAATTGGTGCAATTGCTCAAATAATCAATCCTGTAGATTTCAGATCATCCTCTCTTATCCTCTCTCATGCTGCCAAATTAATCCTACAATCCCGTCATATTATGAGATGCTCCACTGTCCACAAACCATGCATATTTATTAATAGTGCCAGAAAAACACGTCACTGCCTTGAACTCCTTCTCGAACTTGTTGGTAAACTTGCTCACTTTTGAGTCTATTGATGTTACAACCTGTGACTTCCCTTTTCCATTCTTTTTGTTTGGATAATAACTTGCATAGAGGCCAAAAATTACTCCTACAATCCCGTCATATGATGAGATGCTCAACTATCCATGAACCATGCATATTTATCAGTGGTGCTAGAAAGACATGTCACTACCTTGAACTCCTTCTCGAACTTGTTGGAAAGCTTGCCCACTTTTGAGTCTACTAATGTTGCAACTTGTGACTTCCCTTTTCCATTCTTTATGTTTGGATAACGACTTGCATAGAGGCCAAATTTATGACATTCAAAGCATTTCACTTTGTTCATGTCCTTCTTTTCTCCCGCTTTTAAGGTATTCTTTCCTCTTATGTTGTTCTTCCCCTTTCCCTCCCTTGCCTGATTAGCAAGAGCAAGGTTTTCATGATCATCTTTGGACTAGCTCCCATGAAAAGACTCCTTGAATCTCCTCCTAAATGAAATAATCCCATAACTTTCATGATCATCTTTGGACTAGCTCCCATGAAAAGACTCCTTGAATCTCCTCCTAAATGAAATAATCCCATAACTTTCATGATCATCTTTGGACTAGCTCCCATGAAAAGACTCCTTGAATCTCCTCCTAAATGAAATAATCCCATAACCTCTCCTAGTTAGATAGGTTCTCTCTTGCTATGATCCCTTTGCTAAAGAATACCCATGGCTTTGAAAATCCATTTAAGGTTGTCTTGACCAACTCATGAACTCTTGATTTGATATTGTCTCCCCATCTATAGCCAACTCATAACTCATGAACTCCTGATTTGATATTGTCTCCCCATCTCTAGCCAACTCATCTTGGACCTGTGTGATCTTGGTGAGATATGTAGAAACTGTATTTAACTTGGACATTATTTTCTTTTTTGAATTATCACTCTAATGTAACTAAAAGCCTCCCACATTAGAACTTAGTCAAAGCCTCCCACATTTTTCTAGCCAACTCATCTTGGACCTGTGTGATCTTGGTGAGATATGTAGAAACTATATTTAACTTGGACATCTTGGTGTTCCACAACTTCTTCAACACCATTTTCATTTTTGAATTATCACTCTGATGTAACTAAAATCCTCCCACATTATTCTTCAACAACATTTTATTTTTTGAATTATCACTCTAATGTAACTAAAAGCCTCCCACATTAGAACTTAGTCAGAGCCTCCCACATTTCCCTGGCAGATTTCTTCCTATAAAGATGAAGGATCACATGATCTTTCACCCTATCGAGGATGATTCTCTTGTCCTTCACGTCTTTTTGGTTATGGGCATACAGTTGCACGTCCTTTTGGTTATGGGCATATAGTTGTGTTGTGCAACATCAGTAGGAGGGGCGAGCACCCTCCAACAGGTCTTCAAACCTCAACCCATTTGCAACCATCCTCACATCTTCCAAATCAAATACTCAAACCCCATAAAATATAATTGTTGAAAAATAAATTATTTTGTTGGTGTAACCCTTTTGACAAATTGATATTCATTCTCTTCAAAGTCTAAAACCTTGATACCATGTTAATTTTTATACCATAACTAATTAAATTTTCCTAACAATTTATTTTATACCCAAAAAGTATTTCACCTAAAATTATTGAAAATTGGTATTTAACTTCACAATTTGCAGTGGAATTAAAATAGAAAATCAGTCACAATAACAACAATTTGTCCAACAAATTCTCATGAAAATTAGGGCTCCTTTACCAAGGAAAATAACCCTTGGAGAATACATAGAAAATACATCATTTTAAAAATAGGAAATAGCAACTCCTAGAAATTTCGGTTTGCTAGAAAATTCGATTTTCGGCCCTTAAAAACTCAACTCTTCCTCTTGCAATTCAACCTTTTCTTTTCCATCTATACGGTCCTCTACACATTAGAGAAATCGACCTCTCTCTTTTAGGTCGTGCTCAATCCTCCATTGGAACATGGCCTCCTCACAAAATTCACCCTCCTCTCTCTCCAAGATCTTGGCTCCTGAATTCTTCTTGTTGAAATTTCCTTGCTACACCCTTTTCTTCTTCTCTTCAATTTTGAGTCTTTCACTTTCTAGAAAATTGATCTTCCAAGAATAATGTGTCTTTCACCTCTCCCTTAGACTTGTTTAATAATTTCATTAAACCAAATCCCTAAACCTAATCTCCTAGGTGCTGATGAGTGGCTAGGATTAGATCATAAGCCTCACTTGAGATCAATGGTATAGATTCGATCTAATTCCATAAATTGCAAACATTAATCAAGTAAATTAATTAATGTACTTTTCCTAAGTTAGACTTGGGAAAGAAATCATATTAATCACTTACTCCTCATGGGTCATAATGTGTCTTTCACCTCTCCCTTAGACTTATTTAATAATTTCATTAAACCAAATCCCTAACCCTAATCTCCTACGTGCTGATGAGTGGCTAGGATTAGATCATAAGCCTCACTTGAGATCAACAGAGATTCGATCTAATTCCATAAATTGCAAACATTAATCAAGTAAATTAATTAATGTACTTTTCCTAAGTTAGACTTGGGAAAGAAATCATATTAATCACTTACTCCGCATGAGCCGTCTTCTGCATGCTTGACTCTTAACTGTCTTCTGCATGCTCGACTCGCAGCCTATGTAGAGGCACTTGTCCGAGCTATAATCATCAACAATCATGTTGGTTTGAGGTGGAGGTCGCACACATGTTTGCCAACCTTTACCCATGGTAGGTGTGGCCACTAGTGGAGGTCCCACGCATGTTTGCCATCCCCTACCCATGGTACGTGTGAGAACTTTTGGTGGTCACTTGTCCAAGCTTCCCTGCTTTATAATTTGCTCATTACCCCTCGCATTAACATTGATATATCTGAGCAATACCCTTAGAACAACAACTAAAACAGATTTTGTTTTTTAGCTAGACAACAAGGAGATAAAAAGCAAGCAACAAAAGTGACAAATGCATACGAAAATTGAATCCATTGCTATATCTCTATCTCCATTTTTACTTGCTATGATTCTTCCATTTTGCCGCCTCACAATTAATGTGAATTTTAGCCATTGATACTGGTAAAGGGGAAAGAACCTATTTGTTATCCTTTTCTTGTGGTTAATATGCATAATAATTATATCATGAGGGTGAATGGTCCTTCTCCTTGCTTAATTGTAAGATGCATAACCATTATATCATGAGGGTGAATGGTCTTTCTCCTTGCTTAATTGTATTGGTTGAATTAGAGTGACTACATTTATATGTCCCTTGCACTTGTGACAGTTGTTACCCCTAGCATCAACAGTTTGATATTTGGGTATTTAGACAAATTAGTTACATAAAAATTATTTGGTTATTTGAGCAAATTAGCTATACGTAAAAACCACCCACCACAAATGCAATGGAGAGGAGGAAACTGCTTGACATAATCAATTGCATGTTTGATGCTAGCATTCAAATTGTGTTTGAAAAGATGGGACAGTTCATTAAACTCTGAAAAACCACCTTGACCATTATACCACCTCAGCGATGCCACTATACTTGGTCAGTTGTAAAGTTATTTTACAGGCCCCAAAAAGAGATATACCAATATGGAAATCATAAGAAATAGAGAGAGTACTGCCTTGAGCTTAAATATACCATCTCGATGCCCTTGAACTTAAATATGAGGGTCAGTTGTAAATTTATTTTACACACCCCAAAAAGAGATATACTAATATGAAAATCATAAGAAATAGAAATTACTACCTTGCGCTTAAATACACCATCTTGATGCGCTTGAGCTTAAATATGAACCTAGAGGCCGTTGTCAGGAGTCAGAGGAGGCAGAGATCAAAGAACACACTCCTTGAGAAATAGAGAGAGTACTATCTTGAGCTTAAATACACCATCGATGCCCTTGAGCTTAAATATGAACCTAGAGGCAGTTGGCAGGAGCCAGAGGAGGCAGAGATTAAAGAATACGATCAATATCTTAGACCAATCAAACATCCAAACTGAATAGGACCAATGTAAATTTGGATGACCAGTAGATGGTGAATAAATAATTTTTAGGACCTGAAAATGTGCAGAGTTAATATATTTGTTTATGTTCTACTTCCAAAGACATTAAATCTAAACACAACTAATTTTGAATTATTAGCTGCTGCTCACTATATACAGAAAGTTTCAATTGGATCTCTCTGGAAATCGAATTATTAAAAGCTGCTCACTATAAACAGAAAGTTTCAAGTGGATCTCTCTGGATTTCTAATTGGTCGATTTTTACCTGGTATGTAGTGTGGCAATAGAAAGTAGGGTTTGTTTAGCAGAGATATATTCATAACACTGCATTTTCCACATTGAAAGCTTTGAAGAGGGCCAAGAGACTAGCCAGCAATCACTTTTCCTGAAGATAGATCTTGGCAAAGCTTATGATCAAACTAATTGGTCTTTAATTTGAAAGATGTTGATTAATTTGGGTGTTGGTCCGAGGTGTGTAGCAATGAACACTCTATTCATTAATGCATCAACCTCTCTGTCTGTTAGTAATGCCCTATCTCTATTCCCCTCATCTATCAATGCGACATGGATGCCTCTTGACAACTTGGGAGATTGTTTGCTGGTGAGACTGAAAATTTCCTCACCGGTGGAGTATTTACAATGAATTTCAAGCCATGGGAGGAGTCTCACCCATGTTTAACCATAACTGAGGTAATCCAATAGCTGCACCCAAAAGCTATGTCCATATTAGCAGAGCCAGAGCCTTTGGTGCAAGTAATGTCTTATGAACCATCTCTGAAACCATTGTATGCATGGGGATTATTCACAATACATCCAAAGGTAATGAAATACACACAATTTAGTAAATATTTTTGCAGGGCACAACAATGGGAAAATGTCAATGACAAGTGGCAAAGCACGGTCAGTTTCTGTATCATCTTGTATCTCATTGTCATCATATAGAATGCCCTTCTATAAAAATAAAAAAAATTATTTCGTTTATGAGCTTTCCTAATTGCAGTCCTGCTTGAGGATCTATTGCATGCTTCGGAACAAGGACAGGGAGGACTGAAAATTCAACGGTCTGTAACAATAATGGGAACATGAAGCCTTGGTTAGAGATAGCAATGAACAAATATAGGTCTATATAACACTAATGGGAACATGAAGCCTTGGTTAGAGATAGAAATGAACAAATATAGGTCTATAAAATTTGATCAAATATGATCAAATATAGGCCTTACTGGACAAAATATGTAAAATTTGATCATCCATATCTACAACAATGCAATAACAAATTAATTAATCGGTTCTCAATTGTCGCAGGAAGTGCATTTATATTCCTATTCATTTTGGTTTGTTTTTTGTTTCTGTTCATTTGTCCATTAAGTTCAGGACATCTGCATCTATTCATTTGTCCATTGAATTCAGGACATCTGTATCTATCCATTTGTTCCTGAGTTTAGGACAAATTAGGTGATGATAAAATTGAAGCCATTTTTATTTATTCTGGAAGGTCTCAATTGTCATGCAAGTACTTGTCGCAGGAAGTGCATTTATATTCCTATTCATTTTGGTCCGTTATCTGTTTCTATTCATTTGTCCATTGAGTTCAGGACTTTTGTATCAATTCATTTGTTCATGGAGTTTAGGGCACGTTAGGTGATGGCAAATTTGAAGCTATTTTTTTTTATTCTAGAAGGCAATTACAATCTGCTGCCTCTGAAGCTGCTTATCTCAGTAATATTTTCCAAGACTTGATCTCAAATGTCTTTTATGGCCAGCATTATTCTGCCAAGGATGTTGAAGATATTGGAGTAGCCATTAGCAGTTGTTTTATAGCTAGCTTTCTTATTCTGCCAAGACTTGATCTCAAATGTCTTTTATGGCCAACATTATTCTGCCAAGGATGTTGAAGATATTGGAGTAGTCATTAGCAGTTTATTTTATAGCTAGCTTTCTTATTCTGCCAAGGATGTTGAAGATATTGGAGTAGTCATTAACAGTTTATTTTATAGCTAGCTTTCTTATTCTGCCAAGCAGGATAAGGATATTGCCAATTGGAGCATTTTTAGCAGTGGTATCTCTGGAGTTGGCTCTTCGGCGACATTCCAGAACAGCTGCTTCGGTGATAAGGTTGTCGGAGATGACAACTTGGAGATGCCTTTATGGGCTGCCTTTACGAGTATTGGAGCATTTTTAGCAGTGGTATCTCTGGAGTTGGTTCTTGGGCGACATTGCAGAACAGCTGCTTCGGTGATAAGGTTGTCGGAGATGACAACTTGGAGATGCCTTTATGGGCTGCCTTTACGAGTATTGATCCTTCTCTGCTAAAATTCTGAACTGCCTGTTGGAGATGTCCAGATTCATGACTGTTATGAGGTTCTTCAGCGCTCGGTTACTGCTTAGTTATGATATCTTTGGCAGTACTCTTAATGCATGGCCTAAATACTTGAATGATTAAACATTTAACTACTGGTATGCTTCACTTGCACAGTCACACTTCCGTTTATTGTTGAGAACAGTTTGAGGTTTCAATTGCATACCACTTGCACAATCCCACTTCCGTTTATTGTTGAGAACAGTTAGAGGATTCAATTTCATTCTTTGCCACGCTCATCTCTGATTTGTAGATGGTGATCATCTACCCTAAATACATGGTATATGTGCTTTGAGGACTGTTCTACTTGTGGATCAAACAACTGTTTATTAGCGTAGTTCATATGGATCTACTTACTTTGAGAACACTGGCATCATGCTATCAATATTGTTATATGATCACTGCCCTTGTTGGTTATAATTCACTTTGAATATATGATGGAAGATGCAAAAATGCATCTTGAAGATCTCCAAAATTGTTTATGCGAAGAGTTATTTTATGGCAACTGCTTAAAGTTTTGGCTTGGGAGAGATTTTCCTTTAGTTTATGAATTACTTTTTTCATCCTTGGGAGGCAACGGTTTCTCGGTACTGTTTTTTCATAATATGTTGATAAATAAACAATTTTGACCAAAAGAAAATTGCTTGCTTGTGATGATTTACAGGTATATCTGACAGTTATATTCCAGTTTCATCTTTGTCAAAACTCTTATTAAGACCATAACTCAGATGTCAAAAGATAAGATCCAGGCCAAATAATGGATTCGCTCATTTTCTAATGGAATTTGGTACTGTTTTTCATAATATGTTGATAAATAAACAATTTTGACCAAAAGAAAATTGCTTGCTTGTGATGATTTACAGGTATATCTGATAGTTATATTCCAGTTTCATCTTTGCAAAACTCTTATTAAGACCATAACTCAGATGTCAAAAGATAAGATCCAGGCCCAATAATCGATTCGCTTTTTTTTCTTATGGAATTTGGTACTGTTTTTTATAAAATGTTGATAAATAAACAATTTTGACCGAAAGAAAATTGCTTGCTTGTGATGACTTACAGGTATATCTGATAGTTATATTCCAGTTTCATCTTTGTCAAAACTCTTATTAAGACCATAACTCAGATGTCAAAAGATAAGATCCAGGCCAAATAATGGATTCGCTCCGACCAGCAGCGTCTGATCTTCGCGGGAAAGCATCTTGATGTCTGACAAACCCTTGCTTATTACAACAATCAGAAATCCTCCACCTTTTTCTCTGTTTGAAGGGCGGTATTGAGATCAAGCCTAAAAAAGGCAGACACTCTAAAATAAGTGCCAGAGCTTCTCCAAGATAGTTGAAAGTTGAAGAAGCATATTTTTCTTTTTACTGGTATTTGCATAATGCTAAGGATTTATAGGATTTTCTCCCTTTATATATCATGTCATTGTCTACCCTGGTTTATAGGATTTTTCCCTTTATCATATATCATTGTCTACCCGAATCCCTTCGGCGGCTCAGTAGATTGCGGCACCACCACATCTATCCCCTGTAAGAGGTGCAGATCGATGCTCATATCCATTGGCTCCTCTGGGGCTTATACCAGGAATATTTTGGATAATGAAAATAGGACGTGGGTGCCTCACACCCGACTTAGAGCCATCTGGATATCTGATGATTCCACTTCTCATTATATCCTTGAAAGAGTTGCAAAGATTTTCAAAATGAATCTTTTAGAAAGTCAGACAGCATTATCTGATGCAATAGAGAATGATAAAAAGGGAGTGCATCAAGTCACACAAGTAGTCATTATCTTCTACCATATGGGATGGCATTTCAACCACCAAATGTCATCAATTCCATGAGCCTTTCAGCCTTTCATCCAATAGTTAAGATGGGATTTGAACTATGACAGAAGAGGCATGGTGATTATCGATTTGAAAATAGACGAAGGTCAGTTGAAGATTCCACTGCAAATCCGGACCATGTCATGTTAGTGTTTATCTCAGTACTATTTTCCAAGACTTGATCTCAAATGTCTTTTATGGCCAGCGTTATTCTGCCAAGGAGGATGAAGATATTGGAGTAGTCTCAGTACTATTTTCCAAGACTATCTCAAGTCTTTTATGGCCAGCCTTATTCTGCCGAGGAGGATGAAGATATTGGAGTTGTCGTTAACAGTTGTTTTATAGCCCGCTTTCTTATTCTGCCAAGCAGGATGAAGATATTCGAGTATTTTTAGCATTTATATCGTGGCTTCCTGTTCTCTGGAGTTGTCTCTTGGGCGATATTGCAGAACAACTGCTTCGGTGAGAAGGTCGTTGGATATGACAACTTGGAGTTGCCTTTATGAGTCGTAAAGTATTGATCATTCTCAGCCAATATTCTGAACTGCCTGTTGGCTGTGTCCAGATTCATGACTGTTCTGAGGTTCTTCAGCTCTCGGTTACTGCTTAGTTATGATCTCTTTGGCAGTACTCTTAATACATGGCCAGTTAAACATTCAACTATTTGTATGCTTCACTTGCAGTCACACTGCTGCAACAGTTTGCTGTCTCAATTTCATTCGTTGCTGCGCAAATCTCTGATTTGTAGATAGTGATAATCTACTCTAAATACGTGGTATATGTGCTTTGAGTACTGTTATACTTCCTTGTGGATCAAACAACTGTTTATTAGCATAGTTCATATGGATCTACTTTGAGAACACTGTTATCATGCTATGAATATAGTTATACGATCACTGCTCTGGTTGGTTATAATACTTCACTTTGAATATATGACGGCAAATGCATCTTGAAGGTTGGCTTCTTCATGGTATTTTTGAGCATTGTAGACTTTTTTATGGAATTTTTGAGTATTTTTGAGCATTGTAGACTTTTTCATGGAATTTTTGAGTATTGTAGACTGCTAGTTATAATTTACTGCCTTTGTTGGTTGTAATTCACTTTGAATATATGACGGCAAATTCACCGTGAAGGTTGGCTTCTTCATGGTATTTTTGAGCATCGTAGACCATTGGTTATAATGTTTACTTTGAATATATGATTGCAGATGTTACTTTGAATATATGATTGTAGATGCATTTTGAATGCTGGTTTTTTTTAATGGTGTTTATGAGCATTGTAGAGAGTTGAATTTCACATCACTGGATTTAGAAAATACTATATTGAATGGCATTATTATTAACACTATGGACAATTAGTCGAGCAACCTAACATGACATAATTCAGTACTATAATACTTCACTTTGAATATATGACGGCAAACGCATCTTGAAGGTTGGCTTCTTCATAGTATTTTTGAGCATTGTGGACTTCTTCATGGTATTTTTGAGTAGTCTACTATTTTTTAGTATTGTAGACTATTGTAGACTGTTGGTTATAATTTATAACATGAGTTTTTGAGTATTGTAGATTGTTGGTTATAATTCACTGCCCTTATTGGTTGTAATTCACTTTGAATTTACTGCCTTTGTTCATTTTTAATTTACTGCCCTGGTTGGTTATAATTCACTTCGAATATATGACGGCAAAAGCACCGTGAAGGTTGGCTTCTTCATGGTATTTTTGAGCATTGTAGACTGTTGGTTATAATGTTGACTTTGAATATATGATTGCAGATGCATTTTGAATGTTGGTTTTTTCATTGTGGGTTGTAATTCACTTTGAATATATGACGACAAATTCACCATGAAGGTTGGTTTCTTCGTGGTATTTTTGAGCATTCTAGACTGTTGGTTATAATGTTTACTTTGAATTTATGCAATTTTCACCATGAAGGTTGGCTTCTTCATGGTATTTTTGAGCATGGTAGACTGTTGGTTATAATGTTTACTTTGAATATATGATTGCAGATGCATTTTGAATGTTGGTTTTTTCAGTGTTTATGAGCATTGTAGACATGCTGGTTTTTTTATAATGTTTATGAGCGTTGTAAAGAGTTGTAGAGATGCTGGTTTTTTTATGATGTTTATGAACATTGTAGAGAGTTGAATTTCACATCACTGAAAATACTTTGACATATTGGATGACATTATTATTAGCACTATGGACAGTTGGTCGAGCAACCTAACATGACATAATTTAGTATTATAATACTTCACTTTGAATATATGATGGCAAATGCATCTTGAAGATTGGTTTCTTCATAGTATTTTTGAGTATTGTAGACTGCTAGTTATAATTTATTGTGCTAGTTATAATTTACTGCCCTTGTTGGTTGTAGTTCACTTTGAATATATGACTGAAAATTCACCGTGAAGGTTGGCTTGGCTTCTTCATGGTATATTTGAGCATTGTAGACTGTTGGTTATAATGTTTATTTGAATATATGATTGCAGATGCATTTTAAATGTTGGTTTTTTCATCGTGTTTATGAGCATTGTAGACATGGTTTTTTTTTTTGTTTAATATTCTTCTTATGGTGTTTATGAGTATTGTAGAGGGTTGAATTTCACATCACTGGATTTCATGATTTAGAAAATACTTTGACATATTGGATGGCATTATTATTAGCACTATGGATAGTTGGTCGAGCAGCCTAACATGACATAATTCAGTACTATAATACTTCACTTTGAATATATCAAGAAAATACATCTTGAAGGTTGGCTTCTTCATGGTATTTTTGAGCATTGTAAACTTCTTCATGGTATTTTTGAGTATTGTAGATTGTTGGTTATAATTTATTGCCCTTGTTGGTTGTAATTCACTTGGAATGGCAAATGCATCTTGAAGGTTGGCTTCTTCGTGGTATTTTTGAGCATTGTAGACTTTTTCATGGTATTTTTGAGTATTGTAGATTGTTTGTTATAATTCACTACCCTTGTTGTTTGTAATTCACTTTGAATATATGACGACAAATTCATTGTGAAAGTTGGCTTCTTCATGGTATTTTTGAGCATTGTAGACTGTTGGTTATAATGTTTACTTTGAATATATGATTGCAGATGCAATTGGTTGTAATTCACTTTGAATATATGACGGCAAATTCACCATGAAAGTTGGCTTCTTCATGGTATTTTTGGGCATTGTAGACTGTTGGTTATAATGTTTCTTTTGAATATATGATTGCAGATGCATTTTGAATGTTGGTTTTTTCATCGTGTTTATGAGCATTGTAGACATGCCGGTCTTTTTTAATTGTGTTTATGAGCATTGTAGAGTTGAATTTCACATCACTGGATTTCATGATTTAGAAAATACTTTGACGTATTGGATGGCATTATTATTAGCACTATGGATAGTTGGTCGAGCAGACATAAATCAGTACTATTTCCTTACAATTCGTCAATAATAATAATAAACTTGTGATATTGTTGAAATATTGATCATTATTTTCCGATGTTACCTCATTACCATTGTTACTATTTACCCTTTTATGCACTCCCCTCTAATCTAAGAAGAGAATAGTATAAAGACCGTTGCTAGGATTGAGGGTACAATCTATTGGGATTTACAAGATATTTTGTTTTTGTCCATGGGATTCCTTTATGTAATGAATGAACTAATCATGAGGGAAGAGGGAGAGTCCATTGAACTAATCGATATAGTGTAGTGGTCAATGATAATAATAATAATAATAAACTTGTGATATTGTTGAAATATTTATAGTTGTTACTATTTACCCTTGGTCAATGATAATAATAATAAAAAACTTGTGATAATGTTGAAATATTGATCACTATTAATTGTTATTACATCACTACTTTGTGGTTACTATCGACCCTTGTTACATCATTGCTCCTACTTAAAAAGTGTGTTGATATTCACTATTTAAAAAGTGTGTTGATATTCACTATTTGGCTGTTATTGTTACTATTTACCCTTGGTCAATGATAATAATAATAATAAACTTGTGATATGGTCGAAATATTGATCACGATTTATTGTTATTACATCACTACTTTGTGGTTACTATTGACCCTTGTTACATCACTGTTTAAAAAATGTTTTGATATTTACTATTTTGTTGTTACAATCTGTGATGAAGCACACAAATAATAAGTGTTTAATTTGTAGTTACAATCCTTGTTTTGATAATGCGAGTTTTGATATTGGTGTCTATTAAGTCTTTGATAATGAGTGTTTTGATATTAATGTCTATTAAGCCTTTGTTGATCGTTATTTACATGACATGGACATGCACATGAATTTTGGAGTGCTTAGAAATATTAAACCTTTTGTTGATCACTATTGTATTTACATACATCAACCACACACATCATTAATATCTGATATTAGAGATATAGTGGTGTGTATACATTTTAGAAAACAATTTTGATCATCATAGTGAACATTGTCTCTAGGATGTAATTTCACATTCTAAAAATTACATGCATGTTGAATCAATGTTTTCCTTGCTTTATATATTTTAGAAAATAATTTTGATCATCATAATGAACATTGTCTCTTGTTTCTTGATGTAATTTCACATTCTAAAAATTCTAAAAATGCATGTTGAATCAATGTTTCACGTGGTTTAGATAAAATGCCCACTTCAATATTTAATGTTACAAATGCTCTACCTTAATAGAGGTACACTAGCTCTATTGGTATACGTGACTTCTCATGATTGGATAGTTTTTGAAGATGGTAAATGAATATGATTTGGTAGTTTTTTAAGATGGTAAATGAATAATCTATGATTGTCACTGTAAACATAATTGAATATCTATTCTCAAAGAGTTGTTTTTCCACTAGAGATTGAAGATCTATTCTCAAAGAGCTGTTTGCCATGAGACACATGTTCCATTAACATCCCATTATGTATGTTGAATTAATGGTTAAGTTTCATGGGACATTTGAACATAATTTATAATTCATGGTTTATTGAGTGATATTTTTTTTTCATTTTCTAAGAATAAACATATAATAAGCTCACCTATCTGAAGTTAATGTCATTTAAGCTTTCATTTTCCGAGAATAAACATATAATGAGCTTTTCTACCTAGAGTTAATGTTATGAGCTTTTCTATCTGGAGTTAATATCATTTATGCTTGTCCTTAATTGCAATTTTGATCTATTATTTGTAAACTTGAACTTCTATTTTATGTTGATGGTAAGCGATGTCCAATTGTCTATGTCCTCATCAAGCTAAATTGGAGAGCTTCCCCTTCTTAGCTTATAAGGATTCACAACCTCCTATCCCAAAAGGGACACTTGAGTGGGGCAACGTCAATGGTGGCTAGAATATGGAGTCAAGGGATATTTGAGGGGTAATCCTAAAAGGGATACTTGAGTGGGGCAACACCAATGGTGGCTAGAATACACAGTTAAGGGATACTTGAATGGGGCAACACCAATGATGGCTAGAATACATAGTTAAGGGATACTTGATTGGGGCAATGCCAATGGTGGCTAGAATACATAGTTAAGGGATACTTGAGTGGGGCAATGCCAATGGTGGCTAGAATATGGGCTTATCATTGTGTAGATTGATTTTGATCATGAAATTATATTGCAAAGGAAGCTAGATGAAAATCTTAGGCAATAACAAGATTTGTTGAATTATTAGATGATGAAGTTCTAACAAAGAAGAAATCCTATTTATCAAAGGAGGCATAGGAAAAAATTTCTCATCCTTTTTAGAAAAACATGTTTTAGTGTAACCAAAAATCTCCATTAAAAAGTGGAGGTTTAATTTTAAATTGGATCAAATAGGGATTGTAGGTGGGATCAATGAAAAGTGTTTAAGTGAAGGTTTAATCTTAAATTGGATAAAAAAGATCTCTAGGGATTGTAGGTGAAATCAATGAAGGAATTCTTTAAGTGAAAGTTTAATCTTAAATTTCCAGGTAACGCGTCTAAGATGTGGAGGTTACGTATTGGGTTTGCGCTCCAACCATTACATGAGTCATTGTGGTGGTATCGCTCAATTTCTGAAAGCTCTTGGTGAAATGGCAGCTAGCCCCTTTGGAGCAGAGAAATCCTTCGACCCAGAGTGAAGCCTACAGTGAAATTCCTCGCCCAATTTCTGAAAGCCCTTGGTGAAATGGCAGCCAGCCCCTTTGGAACAGAGAAATCCTTCGAACCAGAGCGAAGCCTACAGTGAAATTCCCCCACGATGAATATGACGAAGCGATAACGCAAGATGATTATGCGGAAATTGTCCAGAATTTCTGCTGAGTGCGTTTTACCTCCCATTACCTCTGCTGAAACGAATTCACCAACACCACAATATTCACCATTGATAAGTGCATGCGAATAAGCTATAACCAT
>APFE030506468.1:1412-26626 GCA_000404065.3 Pinus taeda
GGAGAAACAATTATATGTAAAAAGATCCAAATGTCTGTTTGGAGTCCAAGAGGTGGAATATCTGGGCCATATTGTATCTCATGAAGGAGTTAAGGTAGACCCTAGCAAAATTAAAGCCATTAAGGAATGGAAAATCCACACATGCATAAAGCATCTGTGAGGATTTCTCGGGTTGACAGGGTATTATCGCAAGTTTGTTAAGAATTATGGGAGAATAGCAGCGCCTCTAACGACATTATTGAGGAAAGATGCATTTTCATGGACTCCGAAAGAAACAAAGGGCTTCGAGCATCTTAAAGAGGCAATGTGCCAAGCACCAGTCTTAGCTACACTAGACTTCATAAAAACCTTTATTGTGGAATGTGATGCTTTAGAAAATGGAACTGGTGTTGTTCTAATGCAAGATGAACGACCCATTGCTTTTGAAAGTTGTCAATCAAGGGAAAGTTTTTACACAAAGCTATTTACAAGAAGGAAATGTTCGCAATACTCCATGCACTTAAGAAATGGCGACCCTACCTAATGGGAAGACACTTCAAGGTAAAAACAGATCATGATAGCCTTAAATACTTTTTATAACAAAGATTATCCTCTGAAGAGAAACAAACGTGGGTGAAAAAGATGTGGGGTTATGAATTTGAAATCATCTACAAAAAAGGGAAGAAAAATTTGGTGGCAGATGCACTCTCAAGAAAGGATGAGGATGTGGAAGCATTGTTGTGTGCCATTTCTATTATCCAACCAGATTGGATAAATGAAGCAAGGGAGGAATGGAAGAATGATGAAGAAGTGTGGGCACTTATTCGAAAGTTACAACAACATTCTAGTACGTTAGATACATTTAGTTGGCAAAATGATTCATTATGGTACAAAGATCGCTTATACCTTTGTAAGAATTCCCAGATAAAACAAAATATTCTTATGGAATTGCACACATCTCCCTTATTAGGGCACTCGGGATTTTTAATAACTTACCACAGGGTTAAGAAGGAATTTTTTTGGGAGGGCCTTAAATCAGATATTCAAAAGTTTGTTCCAGAATGTTTGGTTTGCCAACAAAATAAAGTTGAAACAATTAAGACACCGGGTTTATTACAACCTTTATCCATACCAAGCCAACATTGGGAGGAGGTTTCAATGGATTTTATCACAGGTTTACCCAATTCTGAGGGAAAGAGTGTCATCATGGTGGTAGTTGACAGACTTACCAAGTACGCACACTTTTGTGCATTATCACATCCATTTAAAGCCATTACAGTTTCTAGTTCATTTATGGAAACAATTCAAAAGCTACATGGAAACCCAAAGATTATTGTAAGTGACAGAGATCCCATTTTCACTCGAAATTTTTGGACAAAATTATTTTCCTGTCTTGGTACTCAGTTAGCTCATAGCTCATCTTATCATCCTCAATCTGATGGGAAAATTGAGATAGTAAACAAATGTCTGGAAGGATATCTTTGTTGCTTTGTATCTGATAAAGAGACACAATGGGTCAAATGGTTGCCTTTGGCAGAATGGTGGTATAACACTTCCTTCCATACAACAATAAAAATGACCCCATTTATGGCACTTTATGGGTATTAGCCACCATCCATCACATCATTTTTAAGATAAAATTCTAAGGTTCAGTCAATGGAACATCACATTGAACATCAACAACAAGTCCTCCAACTCTTAAAGGATAACCTCGTGTTCGCACATAATAGAATGAAACAACAGGCAGATCAACATCGCAGCGAAAGAAGTTTTGATGTAGGTGATTGGGTATTCCTACGGCTACAACCATATAAGCAAGTGTCCCTCAAGCAAGCTAAGAAGGATAATAAATTATCACCAAAGTATTATGGTCCATACAAGGTGTTGCAAAGATTGGTATTATGGCATACATATTGGAGCTTCCTGCAGCTTCTAGATTGTACCCAGTTTTCCATGTTTCATGTTTAAAGAAGGTTATAGGCGACAAGCTCCCAGTTCAAACAATATTGCTAGAACTTGATGAGGAAGGAAAAATTATATTGGAACTGGAAGCAGTCAAAGAAACAAGAGCTCGACAGCTACGGAATCGATCAATTTCAGAGTATCTTATCAAGTGGAAGAACTTATCCGCCAAAGATTCCACATGGGAGAACGAGAATTTTATACAGAATTATCCAGAACTACTCAAGAATTGAAGACAACACTTTTTTGAAGGAGACAGGCATGTTGGGTCCCTATAATACTAGTTATTACCCCATTACTATTGTAGTTATACACCTTATTAATATTGTTGTGCCCCTATTGTCCCCATATTGTTATTACTGTGCCCCATAGAATCCCTCTATTGTTATTTTTGTGGCTTTATATTATTATTGGTAGGTCGGCTGGGTTATATTGTGACTCCTTAGACTCCTATATATAGAAAGGAGGTTTTGTCATTTGTATCATCCAAGAATTGTTCATTTATGTAATGTAAAGGAGGTTGCCCCCTCGAAGAGGCTGAATTTTAAGGCGTTGATCTATCTTTTCTATGTTTTCTTGAGTTGGTTTCATAATAGTGCATATATTCCCAGAGATTGTACATTACTGCCACATGAACTATGATCCTATTCAAATGGCAGTAAGAACCCCTCACCAGTTAGTTATGTTTATTATCATTGTTGAATCCATTAATCAAATTCTACAATTGGAACTAAGCCAAAATCTGACTCCTCTTTCCATTGGAGATATGCTGAAGAGATACCCTACCCTCACATCAATTAGATTGGCTCAGTTATTCTAGACCTTCATTAGAAAAGAACATACATCCCAAAGGACCCTCCTCCTTATCTATGGATAATATTATCCAGCGTTGGCTGAGACATCATAAACAGGATATCCGATGTGCTAGGCTATACCAACAGTGAATTTGTTGATGAGATCATAATATCTATCATGTCAATCTACTCTCCTAGCCAATGACCAACCATCATATTTGACTATGCAAAGTTTATTGCTAACAGAATGAATGATCAATTCATGAGGTTGGAAAATGAAAGAGTTTTCAACTATTCTTCAGTTTTATATCATTTATTCTTCTGAAACATGGTCCCTGGAGGAAGAGTGAAGGTGGTAGCCTTCTATAGGTTGATGCTTACATACTGGTAAACATATCAGGATGTACAAGAGCTAGGGGGTTAGAGGTCCATTCCAGTGGGAGTTGGAGAATGAGTGAAGGTAGTAGCCTTCTGTAGGTGAGTGCCTACATACTCGTAAACATATCAGCCAGTACAAGAGCTAGGGGTTTGTAGCTCCATTTTAGTAGAAGCTAGAGAACGAGAGAAGCTTATAGCCTTCTGCAGGTGGGTTCCTGTGTACACGTATGAGTCTACTCTGGTACAAGATTCTAAACATATTTTTTTTTTATATTAAGGAAGACAAAGACCACAACAACAGGTGGTTTATTGGGTTTGCAACTTAAATTTTGGTGTTCATGTGTGTTGCTTATGTGTGGTCGTTTATTTATTACATTACATGGTTCATGTTTATCTAGTTGTTAATAAAGGACTTTTTCCCTAACTGAAGACAAACATATGATGGATTAACTGAATTGTAAGTTCACTGGGTATACATTTATAGTTTTAAGAACAATCATGTACACATGTAGGTTCCATCCAGTGAAGTTGTGTATAGAAATTTAGAAATGAAAAGTAAAAGTTTTTGATTTGTAATATTGATTCACCATGCCCTCTGAGTATTTTTCCCAACAACTTAGTTATTCAAAAACTAGCTACTTTGCAATTATCTCTGTTATTTCAATTAATTAAGCCATATTCAACTAAATAATGAACCAATATTCTATTATTATTATTAAAATTAATCTTTTAATAAATATAATTGTTTTTTTTCGAATTAATTGTGTAGATACATTTGTTTTCGGTAACATTGATATAATTGTGGTATTTCCTTATACAAACTAGAAAAGGAAAATCTATAACTTCTATTATGTGCACATGGATATTGAGGGGAAATGTGTTTTCCACTAATTGTAATTGAGTGCTATTCGATGAGCAAGGATCAATATGTATTCCTTTACGTTTTGGTTTGGAGTTGGCTTGCTAGTATCAAAAGATTTGCCCTACCCCAACCGACATTCTTTTGAAGGAGAACGCAATGTACGCTCTCTCCATTCACCCTTGCAAACTAGATTTATATTTTCTCTTCATTCACCCTTCAACCTAGATTTGATATTCTTATGGATAGTAATGGGCTTAATACGCAGATATTGCCTTTGGAATTAAATGTTATCATCAATTTGTTATTATAAATTACAATACAATATTTTGTATTTTAAGTGTGATTTTTTTTACATTCAATTTGTTATCAAAACTTCTTATTATTCTTAATGTGTTTTTTTTATTTTTATTTATTATTTTTTTTATAAAAAAAAATTAATTTTATATTTTGCAAGGCTATTAATTTACAAGTCAAATATTTTTTATTAGAACACATCAAAATTTGGAAATATTAAATAATTTTTTGTTTAATATATATTTTTTATGTAATAAATAATTTCAACACTGATTTGAGGGAATTGAAATTATGCATATTAAATATTTTAATTTAGGGTTTTCAAAATTTCTATAAGATTTCATAAATTAACCTACCGGGAAAACTTATTTAAATTGCACATGATTTTAAAATAAATAAGTTTTTAATTTTAAAAAAAAAAACAAAATTTTTAAATAATTAATAATTATGTTATTAATAAATTTTATTTGTATATTTCATGAATTAGGTATTAGGTATACATATATGGAGTGGAAGGGTTGAGAAATTTGATTTACAAACATTACATTGTGTTGGCATTCCGGTATTCCCATCCACTCCATAAAATTCTAGTGCTCTAAATTAACTAGTATGCTTTTCTAAATATATATATGGAGTGGAGGGAATGAGTAATTTAATTTAGAAACTCTAAATTAGGTATATATGGAGTAGAGGGATTGAGAAATTTGATTTACAAGTATTACTTTTTGTTGGCATTCGACTATTCCCCATCCATTCCATAAAAATCTAGTGCTCTAAATTAACTACTCTGCTTTTTTGAAATAGAATTTTCAGATAGCTTTTAGGGAAAAGTAAAGGCATTTTCCTATGATTTTGTATCATCTGATTGGAATCTAAGCACTACATAACAAGATAAGTATCAATAATTCCCAAATAAGTGCACTATTTTGTAAAATTATGAGTTGGTTAGTTGGTTTTGGAATAGAGGATTTATATTTATAATTTCGGAGTATGAGAGTTTGGATATTTTTATTATTATTTTTATTTTTTAGTGTTATTGTTGAGATTAATTAAGTTTTATTCTATTGTTATTAATTTTAGTTTTTATTAAGTATAATGATAAAATAATTAATTTCGTTTATTTATGGTTAATTTATATAATTATTTTATTTTAATTAAAAAATGTTTATTTAATTATGATAATTTTTTAGTTAAAAATAATTGCTATATTATAACTGGTAGAAAACATATCTCTTCATCTATTTAATTTATGCTATGATTTGGTTTTTCATTTTGTCTAAAGATGAATCACACTAAATGGTTTCGACTTTTAGTTTTTTTTATGTTATTTCTACCAAAAGATTTCTCAACATTCATAATATGGATTCTAAATTAAGATAATCACAATGCATTTAGACAAGCCTAGATCCATCTAAACCCAGATCTATCAAGCACCGAGAGGGATCCAAACTCACGAAGTGCAAACCTGTTTTTTGAGAGAAAAAACTTGAGTAAATGTTTGCACCTTGAGAGATTTGATCCCTCTCGGTGCTTGATAGATCTGGGTTAAGATGGATCTAGGCTGGTTATATATTACTATATAATATGCATATTCATATCTATGTGTCTCTTTCTTATTATATTTGTCTATCTCACCACCCAAACATACACAATCTCTCTCCATATCCATCTCCCTCTCTCCCTCCCTCTTCCTTTCTACCTCTCTCTCTTCCCCTTCTCTCCTTTTCCTTCTCTTCACACCCACTCTCCTCTCTCTCTCTCACTCTCCCCATCACTCCCTTATCACTCTCTTTCTCTCTATCTCTACATTTCTCCCTCAATGTATTTATTCTTCTTTCCCTCTCTATGCCCATCCAACTCCATCTCTCTCTCCTTTTATCTATAGAGTCCTATCTCTCCCTTCCTCTCATGCCTCGCTATCTCTCTCTCTCTCTCTCTCTCTCTCTCTCTCTCTCTCTCTCTCTTCAACTTGATGAAAAGGCTTGCAACTCGAGAGGTTTGGTTCCTCTCAGTGCTTCATAGATCTAGGTTAAAATGAATCTTATTATATATTAGTATAGAATATATATATTCATATCTATGTTTATCATTCTTATTCCCTCTCCCTATCTCACCTGCCAAACATACACACTCTCTCCTGATATCTATCTCTCTCTCTCCCTCCATTTTCCTCTCTAGATCTCTCTTCCCTTCATCTCTCTTCCTTCCTCCCCACTCTCCTTTCTCCCTCACTCTCTCTCAATCACTCTATTGTGACTCCCTCTCTCTCTATCTCTTTTATCCCTCTATGTATTTCTTCTTCCTTCTCTCTCTCCCTCTTCAACTCCATATCCCTCTCCTACCCTTTCTCTACCCCTCCAACTCTATATATCTCTATTTTTCTCTATTTAGTCCTATCTCTCGCTTCCTCTCCAACCTCCCTCTCTCTCTCCCCCCATCACACTATCTCTCTCCAACTCTATCACTATCTCCCTCCCTCTCCCATTCTATCTCTACCATCCATCTTTGTGTCTCAATCTCTCTCTCTCTCTCTCTCTCTCTCTCTCTCTCTCTCTCTTACCCTTCTCTCCCTATCTCTCTCCCTTCCTCTTCTCTCTCTTCCCTCCTCTCCTCTCTCGCTCACTCTATCTCCATATCTCCCTTGTCACTTCCTCTCTCTCCAACTTTATCTCTATATGTATTTTTTATTTCCTCCCTCTCTCCTCCTCCAACTCCATCTCTCTCTTTGGCTCTCTCCTTCTCTCTCTCCCGTTCCCTCTCTTCCTTCGTCGTTTTCCCACCTACCTCTCTCCATCTCCCCCATCACTCTCTCTCCCCCTCTCTCTCTCTCTCTACCCTGCAGCGATATCACTATCTCATTCCTTCTCTCCCCTTCCCTCCCCCCCTTTCTTCCCTTCACTTTGGTTTCTGTTTTTTTTCTTGGATCATTAGTTAACATGGATTTATGTGGGTTCTTACTAATACTATTTCTATTATATAAATTCTGCATCTTTAAGTATAAAAGTTACCTCATTTTTTTATTTTATTAAAACCTTAATTTAATTTCTATGGGAATAATTTTAGTAGTCACGAGGATAGGGGGTTTAGATATATGTCAAAAATAGTTATAACCTTTGCCCCTTTAGGTTAAATTAGAAAAATGTTATAAAGTTAAAATAAAATATTTTTATTGTGAAAGAATTTATGGTTTATGGGCATGTGGTATGGATAAGCCATGGAATTGGCCTATGTTATTGTAACAAATCTTATTTACAAGTTACTAATATCCATGGTAAAGTGGGGATGGATATTCATGATTAAACATCTTGTGAGATTATTATAAAATATTATTCATTGCAAAATAAGTTGTGAGTTTTTGGTATGTCGTATAGTTAAGCCATAGTATTTGCCCATGCTATTGTAACAAAGTCTATTCACAAGTTCATAATATCAATGACAAAGTGGGATAGATATCCATGACAGAGAATCTTGTCATAATATTATAATTTATTCTGATCGTGAAAAATGTTATGTTTTCTGGTCATGTTGTATTGATAAGCCATGGTGTTACCACATGGTATTGTAACAAATCCTATTTACAAATTAATAACATCCATGGTAAAGTGGGGATGAATATCCATGGTTAAGATTATTTTCATATTTCTATAAAATATTTTGATTGTGAAATAAGTTAAGTTTTTTTGGTCATGTGTTATTGTAACAAAGCCTATTTTTTAGAAGTTAATAATATCCACAGTAAAGCGGGGGTAAAGTGTGGGGTCAATATCTATGGTTAAGAATCTAGTCATATTGTTACAAAAAAATTTTGGTTGTGAAATAAGTTCTCGTTTTTGGGCATGTCGTATTGATAAGCCATGGTATTGTACCAAATTCTATTCACATGTTAATAACAAAATCAAAATATTACAAATTGAACTTTATTATTTTTATTACTTTAACATTTTATTATTAATTGAATCGTGGTATTGTAACAAAGTCCATTCACATGTTAATAACAAAATCAAAATATAACAGATTGAATTTTATTATTTTTATTACTTTAACTTTTTAATATTAATTGAACTAAAATTTAAATGTTTATACTCATCCAATTACTTTGAACTACCTTTTTTAATTAAACCAACATTTAAAATGGTTTACATACTTACATTTCACCTTCACATATACTCTATATTAAATTGTAGAGTGAGTCTTTAAAACTTCGCCAAATATAACAATAAATCCGAGCACAAAAAACTAATGATAAACACACTTTTTATTAGAACCAAAAAAACTAATAATAAAAAAAAATACAGTATAACCAAAAACTAACAATAAAAAAAATACAGTATAGGAGAAAATGTTCTCTCTTTCCTTTTTTAAAACAACAAAAATACAAACTTTTTTTTTTTTTTTTTCCTCTAATTTGTCTCGATTCACTTTTCTAAAACAACAAAATATTAATGTCTTTTAAAAAAATAAGGAAAGCAACCTGCATTTATTTTAATAATTTTTTTAAATGATACAACAATGTAAATATGTCTATTCCCTTTTCTATAACAACAAAATACTAAGGTCTTTTAAAAAAATAAGGAAAGGAACATGCATTTATTTTATTAATTTTTTTTAATAGATACTACAGTGTACACATCTTTAATAGCGAAAACTATCTAAATAATTTTCTTATTAAATTAAATGTAAATCGAAATTTTAAATCTAAACCTATCCGAATAATAAATTATAGATTATAGTTTTAAAACATTAATTAAGTTTAGAATTATCTCAAATTTTAAAATTTTAATTAAGTTTAGAATTATTTCACAAACATGATAGAAAATTTCAGAATACTATGTAAACCCGAGATTAAAAAAGAAATAATACATTTCTTTTGTATTAGGCTCATACTACGCTGTAAGAAAATTTCCTACGTAGCATAATTTAGATGTTCATGGAATGTGTTGCATTTATTTAAAATTATCAAACTAATTCACTCACCTTATTCGATTCGAAGAAATAAAATCACAAATTATTAGCTATAAAAAATACATATATATTTAATTTAAAACATATTCAATCAAGTATATATATAAATTATCATGAAGTTTGTTTTCCAATTAGGGATATTGAGGAAAGATGTGTTTTCTCCTAAATATAAGGATAGGAAGGGTGTGACAAATAACTTTTCATTAAATTAAATAAGATTAACATTTATTTTATTTTCGATTATTATTTATAAAATCCAACTCTCGTATCCATTTCATTTACAAAATTTTTAGTAAATAAAAATTCATATTTTTAAAAATATCTATAAAAATAATGAACAATTTTATAATGAAAAATATAATTAGATACATTAATTCACGTTATTAAGATTTTTGGTTGTTTAGTAAACATTCGAGCTAAATGGATTAAGTTATTTATGTATTAATTTTCTTAAATTAATTTAATATTGAAGATAAATATCATGGAAAAAAAAAAGTAAGTTTATATATAGATTGAATCAAATGTTAACAATACACACATTGTATAGTGAACTCAACTTGAAAGTACTTCCAATGTGTGATCGGAGAACCCAAGTAAAAACATTTGGTTGTCAATTCACCAAATAAAGATCCATCTCAAGACTCTTATCCCACCCAATAAAATAAAATATTATATATATATTATAATATATAATTTATATAAATAATTATAACATCATATATAATAAATATATATAATAGACCATCATACATTTTAAGATCACAATCATCTCAACTATATTATCTTCTTTGTTGAAAAAAGGTCTTCTGTTGCATAGAGATTAGGGGGTTTGGATTTGAACTTATAATTCTATTAAAATTCTTAACACAAGTTCCTAACCAACATACTTAAAAAATTTCTTATTATCTCTTTTTTCTTCTTTTTCTTTTAGAAATATCACAAACACGTGAATAATAATATGTTTTCCAACCTCTCTAAAAACTTAAATCCATACCGGAAAAATAAATTATTCAAAAAAATACTCAAAATATTTAACATTATTTTATTATTTCTTAACCATTAAAAATATATTTTTTTATATTAAATGGAAAATTTTAAATTCCTTATTAAGTATTAAAAAGAAAACAAAAGGAAACAATAAATTAAAACATAATAATTTACATTACTATTTAAAACAATAAAGTAAAATATAATGATTTACGTTACTATTAAAAAAGGTGCTTCACAATTTAGTGGTGACACACATTCAATCTGCGTCATAATCAAACGATACAAATATATTGTTACGCCAATATATTTATAAAAATAATAACCTAATAACATTGACTAATTTGTGTGGAAGATATGAGGGAAATTTTATTTTATATTGAGATATTTTGAAATTGTAAAATACTAATTTGTAACTACAAACATTTAAAAGTAAAGAGTTTGTAAAAGTAAAGATAATAATTTATAGAACATTTAAAAGTAAAAATAATAATTTATAGATCTACACTCATTTGTTAGATAAAAATAAGAAAATATTGAGTTTTGAACACATATTTCAAACTCACAGAATATAAATCAGAAATGTACGGAGGATTACTACACAGCATTGTGATTTCCATGGGAAGCCGCTATAAAGATGATAAGGCTTAACATAATATACAAAGATGTTGGAATCATGGATTCAAAAACGTAAAAGATGTCATTGTTAGATTTCAACGCTGTCATGTATGACCCCAGTAAGACAAGTATCTAACAAGTGAGCAGATTTAGATGCAGAGGGAAGATACTCCGCAACAATGCCCAGAAATGTGGATAAGAGCTTGTTATAATATTTTAAATATCTTGTCATCAAATGATTCAGACAGTCAGGTGCAAGGTATGAAAATTCTACAAAAAAATGTTGTAATCCAGGTTGAAGATCTAATCCAGGTTCAGTTTCGGAATCATCTCTGAAGAAAGTCAGATCACCACGTCCTTGTATTATTCGAAAACTTCTAACATTAAGAGAAGACAAAATCACACCTATTTTCGTTGCAGTATTATGAATAGAGAGTCAGCCCGTTTCCAACAAAAACACAATAATCATTCTTATTCACGATCTCCCCCATAAGAGAAAATCAGCCATACTTATCGTGCATGAAACATTATAAATGGAGGATGTCCAATGAATATGCTGGTTGTCCACTCCATCAACCTGACAGTGGGATTGAATAACCGTAAAAGAAATCCGACATAAACAAGACTCAGATCCAACAACCCACAATAGATTTGCATCTTCAAGAGGAGTGAATGGCTGTTACGGATCTCAACTAATTAAAAAAAAAAAAAAGGTAAAAAACACACCTAAATGGAGAGAATGCATACGCCATCTAACGAGTTTAGAGGAAGAAGGTGGCTCCTCCAAGCAAAGCTGCTCCAACGATGGCCATGATATTCTCTAACGTAGCTGTCGCCGCGGCTGCGCTTTTTGGTGGTGGAGCGGTACCTGGTCCTGCGGCCAAGGGGCCGGAGGCCGGAATCTTAGCAATATGAGATAAGGACGGTGCTGAGGCCGAGCATGGCGTTTTGGCATCTTCCGAAGGGGCAGAGGTTGATGGAGATTTTGCGGGAGATTCAGTCGCTGCGGGCTTGGGACTTGCAGCAATAGGAGCCTTTGCTCGTGAGTGAGATTTTGCCATAGAGGCTGAGCACATCAACGCAAAGGCAAAAGCCAAGATGAGTATTGCATTGAATCGGGCCATCTTGATTGCAAGATGTTAGTTGCCAAGAATAATGGTATAAACGAGGACACAGAATATGCAGATACGAAGGCACCAGAGGACTCCTGAGGCACTAACCAGAGGACTCCTGAGGCACTAATGCTAAGGATAAGAAAAATAGGAGTTTTCTATAATGCGATTTTTTGGAGATTCCGGTGACCAAATTCGGCAGAAGAAATGGAGGTTAAACTTTGATTTTTAGCAGTTAAAATGGTTTTTTAACTGCATATTTGGATTCAGCACCCTGAAAAACCCCTGGGACCCTTTGATTGTGCAGAAAATAACTATCCAACTTGTGATTCCAATAAACTGCTGTCGGATTTTGACCTGAAAAACCCAAAAAAAACTTTCAAAAAATACACCTGGCTCGAAATATATAGATTGATAGTGAATTATGGTCAAGCAAAGTGGGATACGTTTATAGAATGACATTGTAGCACGCTTCGTGGGACCTGAGCTGGATTGTCACCGGCTCCCGAGATCTCATTGGACAGTTTTGCATCCCGGCACGAATTCATATATATATTTGGACCAGATTTGGTGCGAACTCCATCCACCCAAGCAATGGGCACGGCTGAGCTTTGTTCCATGTAAATCAACAAGGAGTGTAATTTCATACTTCCACGATGTAGGACGATTCTCGTCTAAATAAATAATTTTTTGTTTCCCAATGTCCTTTGGAAACCTATCAATTCAATACCCAATCCAGACCCAAACCATGTTCCTCATATTGGTCCTACTACCAACTCATATGTTATTGCCATGTGCAATTTCCGTAACTAACCGGTTAGATATGTAGGCATTTCCCAAAATTAATATTTGCTTTTAGTGTAAGAATCATGGATATAACCGTAATCCATGTTTTGAGTAGTCACTTAACGAAAGCTATGCAGCAAGCTTCAACGATGTTAGTAATGTTTATGGGTAATATTGAGACATATAAAAATGTAAGGATTTATTGTGAATTATTTAGTTTTATTTTGAAAAAATTATAATACCTAAATTATTTTTGAAAAAATGTTATTAATAAAATGATGGGAGTTTTGTTATATAGTAAGAGTATTATTGACTAACAAGTTCAAATTTTATCGTGTCTTCATCACATCTTAATATTATGATTAGATATTATGAGCTATCCAATACAATGTGCTGTTATTTTATCAATTGAATTTATTGTTATTTTATCAATTCATAAATTCAATAATGGTAGTTTAATATATATATTTTTTCTTTTTAAATTATGAATTAAATATATATTTATATATTAATAGATAAAATGATTTTTTCAATGTATTTTTTCAGGTTATTTTTAACAAAATTTTAGTAGATTTTTTTAAAAACTAAAGTTTAAGTTCTTTAATTTATAGAATTTGGCTGTCCGAAGGATGTTTTGCAATATTGAATCTATTTATCAATTCAAAAATGTATTATAAATAACAAAACATCATAATCTTGATTAAAGTTGTATCCCTAGATTAGAGTGAAAAAGACAATTTCGTCTTAGATTAGCCTCCCTCTCAATATATATAACTTAATAGGCATTCCTTTAATTGTTATATTTTTCTTTTGAAAATGAAAACTACATTTTTTATACCATTAAGTGTCTTTTTTATATCATTAAGTGTTTATTATGGTTATAACATATATTAATCAGAGGGGCTAGAGTATGTATGTCTTCGTAGTCTTAGCAGCCAAATCGCTACGCAGAGGTGGGTCCATTGTCCCTCAAACAAAGGGGTCTCATACACCAATTTGGGTGTTTGGCTTGGATGTGACCTTAAAAATGGATATTATTATTATTATTATTATTATTATTACAAAATTGTTGTAGATTCAAATAATCTTTATCTCAGTAATTAAAACTAGTCTAGATCTATCTTATCTCGCCTAGATCTATCTTAATTCTGGATCTAGCAAACTATCTCAGTAATTAAAACTAACCTAGATCCATCTTAATTCTAGATCGATCAAGTGTCAAAATGTATCAAATCTCTTTTGACTTTAAAAATATACATTTTATTTTATTGTTTTAATTTAATTTAATTTAATTTAGTTTTTATTTTTATTTTTGTGTAATTTGACCAAATGAAAATATGTAATCTCTTTCATACTGGGTTAGAATACTTGTTAATATGTAATATCTTTCATACTAAGTTAGAATATGTGCAAGAACTCCATCTTCCATATTTATGTTTTCTATATACTAGTTATTCAACCTAACTTACATATTTATTTGAAAAGATTAGCCATACACATAGGAATCTCATCCCAACATCTAATCAAAATAAATACCCAAAACCCTTAATAATATAAGCATTTCATCCTTACAAATAACCTCTTAAAAATTGATGCAAGAGCTTCTCATAAACATCACCATTACAACGAAACTCTTTGAATAATGAACTCAATTCCAAATTTCCTAGTAAAAGAAAATCTCAACTATTTAGTGACAAACATATCCTAATAGCTTTTAAACCATAAAACTAAAATTTAACATGAAAGTTGAACGTCATGAGTGAGGGTGAAAAATAATCTTATGATGGATATATTCAGGCTTTTATGGTAGGCTTTAAGGAGGTTAAATTTTGATTTTAGTAATCTTTAAAGGTTCAATTAAATATTTTAGTTGAAAATTTAGTAAAAGAAAAGCATGAGGACAATATTATGTATATCTATAGAGTTATTAGGTTTGAAGATAACATGGCAAGAGTTATTGGTTTGTTTGGTTAAGAGCTTGAATTTTTGCATAGAAAGAAAGAGGTTAATTCCCAAAGGCTTAGAGACATCTAGAAGGAGTGAAATCATGTCCCATTAAGAACCATCAATTGGTAATTTGAAATAGCGTGGTTTTAACAATAGCGATGAGTCAACCCACTTTGGTAGATAATAGTTATTTATTGTTATCCCCACTACTGGCTTGATAAGTATGTTATTATAAGTTTGCCCACTATTTAAAACAATATATAACAATTGACCCAATTTTTAAATGAAGATTTTACAATGCCAAAAATCTATTAAGTTATTGTAAATGGTATCTAAGTTATGCTTTTTGTATTTCTTTTAAAATATTTATGGTAAGTGTTATTGAGTTAGCATAATCTTGGTATTGGTAGAATTCGTTAAAATCCTTGGTTATTATGTGAAAGTAATGGAGGTAATAATGGATGTTATGCAATTAACTCTATTCATGTTATGTGATTCATTTTGTTGGTCACAATTACATTTCATTCCATTATCCCCTCAACTATACTTGTTGGCATTGAAACAATACTAGGACATATGTAGAGGATTACAGATATGTCACCATAGATCACAAAGTCAATGATTAAATTATATTGTCTGAGAATGCATAGCCCATGTTTCAAAAATATAGCATTAGTTTAGCTTCAAAAAACTGAAAATAAATTTGATTTATTATACTCTTTGAAAGCAATCAAGAAGACAAACATGAAGATTCATGAGATTTTAGCGAGAGGAATGATCCTCTAAACCACCAACACCATAAATTATTGATCATGAGAAATAACTCAGAAAAGTGGATTTGCAGCTAAGAGAAGGTTTCATGTGAACTCATTTTCATTGCTACAAATTTTAGAATAAGTTAAAAACATTTCAGAATGCATATTTTCATAGTTAAATATACTAGCATTTGCACCACATGTTGCGATGGGAATGCCACAAGGAAAGAGCGTAGGAAAGAGTAGCATAGAATATGGAAGTAAAAGTTTATGCAATTTTATTTATTTATTAGTGTTTCTGTGAGAAAAACGTTGAAATTTAAATTTTGTAGAATATAGATATATCATCGATTATGATTGCAAGATGGGTGCATTACTAAAATTACCATTTGTGGAATTAATAGACTATTTTATTGATGTTCATCATTTCAAGATAAGTGGTTTATTTTCAATTTGAATGTATAATATCAATATAGATTTTGTGGCAAGTTTTAATGATTGAATAATCAAATTGCTATTGATTCAGTCTATGGATAAGGTTCTTTCTGTTGTACAAGAGGACTTCATCAGAGTATCATATACAACCTAATATGATTTCCACATTAGCTAAGAAGAATTACTCTTCCACATTTTTCTTTATTTCTACTAACAATGAGAAGACATAAATATTTAAAATCATATGGGAAGCTTCTTCATTGCACATGACCAATTCTACCCATTCCAAGAACAAAATCAACAATAAGACATAAGTGACTAGTGTTTTCTTCCTATTGGGATCAAAGAATCCTCATCTTAATCTTTTATTAACAACAACTATGGAAATTTCATCTTCAACTTGGTGGCATCAAGTTCATTATTAGTTTTCATGTTTAACTTAATGCAAATGTTACTCTATGATCTTCGGACATATTCTCTGATTACATTACTTCTCACAGATTGTATGCACATGTACACTTGTTTATTCCCAGTTATCAAATTGTATATCTATATATATGTTTTTCACACATGATTAGGTGATTTCATCATATTAAATATTTCTATTTATACATAGAAAAATCAAACAAAACAAACCCAAGCGAACATTCCAAACATTAAAACAAAGTCACAAACGATAGAATGAAACTATAAACTCTAACTAAAAGATGATTTCTATTTATTTTTACTGTGTGATGTTAATTGAAATGAATAATGGATGACATTCAAAACTTATTACTTTAATGGTGACTTCCTCATTGGTTTGGTCATTAGTGTTTGTAATTCACCCCAAAAATTAGTTAAATTTCCAAGTCTTCCATATTAACTCCCATGAATACTCCTATTGATTTCCTATGATTGCTTCCTATTAACTAAATTTCATACAAATGTACTAATTCAAATGACCAAGATGCTGGAGTAAAATGTCAAACATGAGTAAAATGTCTCAGTTACGGAGTCATCCTTCCTATCCTTTTGCAAGGATCAGACAAGTTAGGTAGATAGGATGCAATTTAAAATGTGATTGGGTTAGGAGCACAAGGTATATATTAAATATTCAATAAAATCCAAAGTGACATGTTTTCATGGAAGGTGTTAGCATTTATGAATCTATGAAGAAGAAAATTTCCCACCTTGTAGGCATTCATTCAATAAAATCATCTAGGTCATCCAAAAATCAGAATAATATGTATTCTTGTTTTGTCTCAGCATTGAAATTTTGAAGTTACATTATTCCATGAATGTGTGTTGCAAAGTAACCTTATTATGTTCAACTTGTGTCGAAAACATAAAATATCCTCTCTCATCTTATTCTCCCTCTAAGATATTCCCCTCATGGCGAGATTATATATCTTCGTATATCAATTTTTCAATTGTAAGCATCCCAGACTAAGTAGAAAATCATCATTTTCTAGATTGACATGCTTTCACTTGTGAGTCTGTGATTTTTCAGCTTGATTCGAAGCACTCCCGACGAGAGTCTCCACTCATTTTTTCTCTCTCAAGTCACAGATTTGGATAAATTTTAAAATATAATGATAATGTGAAATATTGGGAAATTCTTTTAGTGATATGAAAGCTCCCGAATTAATATTAAAAAAATGTGTTTAGGGTTGTCTCAAATTAACCATAATATGAAGGATTATATGTCAAGTGTTGAGTGTCTTTTATGAGAAACTTATGAGGTTAATTAGCTGTTTAAAAAAACATATATAGAAAGTAAAATATAGAGAAGTAAAACACAACAACTCATAAACACAAAGTTGATAAAGGAGTTCACCCCAGCTAGGCTACATCTCCTTGGACTTGCTTCAATGGCTAGCTCCTCTTTGGATTAATGGTCTATTCTATGATTACATGCACCCGCAATGCTCTAATGGCTTTGCAACCTACTCCATTAGATTCAAAAGACCCAAATACCCCAAATAATTCTTTCCAAGCTCTGCAATTGGACTTTAGATGATCTAGGCTTGACCTCCTCTCATGGTGGCCACAGGCTTCCTTATATTTCAATTCCAAAAAATCACATATAAAAGTTCCTTTTTGCCTCTGCAAACTATTCCATTGTGTTCAAAGCATCCAATTCATATAAGAATGACTCTTTCTGATCCTAAATCGGTCAAAATATTTCAAAGTTATGGCCTTTTCTGTTTTCCCTAGGAAAAATCCACCGAAACAATTGAAACTCTAGTTAGCCCTGCCAAAATTGGCATAATTCTAGATTTAGAAGACCCAAAAAAAATACCTCCATCGTAAATCCAAAATTAATTAAGTGATAAGCTTGGATTAATTAACACTAAACTCACTTAGCGCATTAATCTGGAGTGGTTAGTGTTAGCACGGACCTTTAGCTTCAGTTTATTGGTCATATGGGAAGAGGGGTAGCTCACGAGGCTGGCTCCTCACCTCCAAACTTCACCACATTACACTTTGAATAAAATGTGTTCCCATAGATTGTTAAGTGGCGCAATTGTGGTGTAGTGGTAATGCTTGATGGTTGTGTGGGTGATGTCACTAGTTCAATTCCTTGTTCTACCAAAACAATTTTACCCAACCTTTGAGAGGGCACATGGTGGCCTTCTAGCTTGCCATGTGTTAGCCTCTGATTTGTCCACCTTAGATGAGCTTGACCAATCCAATGGTGACACTTGTAACAACCCAATTGAGGCACATGTGGAGACTATTATGGGAATATTTTTTGGAATATTCTTTTTGTTGACTGGGATGTATGGCTACCTAATCAACATCTGAGTCAACCTCTACCCAAAATTTTCATGTTTGAAAAAATGATCAGAATGTGATATCTTTCTCATACAAACTCCATTTTCAATGAAACAATTTGCATTGGGATCGTATCGTCGAGGCAGACACTATTAGGTCCCTATAATACTAGTGATTCGCCCATTACTATTGTCGTTGTATCCCTTATTATTATTGTTGTGCCCCTATTGTCCCCATAGAATCTCTCTATTGTTATTTTTGTCTCTTTATATTATTATTGTGAGATCAACTTGGTTATATTGTGAACCCTTAGACTCCTATATATAGAAAGGAGGTTTTTTCATTTGAATCATCCAAGAATTGTTCATTTGTGTAATGTAAAGAAGTTTTCCCCCTCAAAGAGGCTAAATTCTAAGGCGTTGATCTATATTTTCTATCTTTTTGTGAGATGGCTTCATAACATTTCGTATCAGAGCTTTGGATTCTAGGGATTCGCTGCTCCAAATAGGTCATCGTGGAATTTTCACTATAATTTTATTTTATTTTATCTTTCTTTTTTTTTTTTCTTCGATGTTTTAGAAGATAAACAAAACGCATTTGAGATTAAATCTCCTTAAACCTTGGGTTTGAATTTCAGATTTTGTCTCGCTATATTTTTGGAGATATGATATGGGGAAGTTAGGGTTTTTCAAGCTCCAAAATTTCATCTAAAACATGACATCATGGAATTTTTGCTATAACTCTTTCGCTACAACATTGTAGAAGCTAGAAGAAAAACCCATATGAGAAGAAATTGGTCTGAACCTTGGCAATGAATTTCATATCCAGTATCACTATATTTTCGGAGATATAATCTTAGGAAGTTAGGATTTTTGGAGACCCCCCAATTACATTGCAAACAAGTCACATTGGGAAAATCATCATAACTTTCGCTCTAAGCATCAGATTGAATTTTCTTAAGAAGTTACAGAAAGAGGACATAGTGTTGTTTTTCTTGGGTATCATTTTTAGAACCTAAGTGGAAACAGTGACCCGCGGCACATTGTAGAATCGCACTCTACTGAACTAGTCTATACTCAGGTCATCGTAGGAGATTTGGCATAACTCTTCATTGGATAATCCAATCTTGACTAGAATTGTGGGGTTAGAAAGATTACTGAAAGGGTTACCATAGAAAGATATTTCAAACATGGGAGATCCAAAATTAGTGAGATACATCAAACTCAATATCGAGCTCCTACAAAGTGAAAAATGGTGTGTATAGTTTTTAAATTTTTTGCATAAGATTCATTTGAAAAATTAGTTTGAAGGAATTCAAAGGGCATAGTGAAGAATTATTATCGGTAATTTATGCCCTGAAGAAAGAAAATGGAAACACATAGTAAGCAACCTCAAAGCTCTAGCATGACTCATGAAGAAGAGGAAGAAATGCAACATGATACATCAAAATTACGAGACGAAGTGCAACAAATTTCACTCACACAAAAAGTAACAGAAAATAAGATTGATGGTTCAAAGAAAGATGTAGAAGCTAAGATGGATGGTTTAAAGAAAGGTGTAGAATCTAAGATGAATGACGTGGAAGCTAAGATGGACACCGTGGAAGCTAAGATGGACAGCCTGGAAGCTAAGATGGATGGCATGAAAGCTAAGATGGATGATTTAAAAAGAGGCATGGAATACTTGAACACAGATTTGAAGACAAATTTGACAAAGTTTCTTCAAGAAATGCTTACTAATGGAAAAAGGCTAGTAAAGGAAGCTCATGATGAGAAAAAAATAAATGTTAATCACGATTTCATAGACTCTAACGTTGTATCAAAGAGCCACCATGTTCCAAAGATTGATATGAGTAATTTTGATGGCAAGGATCCCGGAACATGGATACTACAGATGGAGCATTCTTTTGATCTCCATAATATGAAAAACACACAAAAGGTACGCATCACAACTTTATATTTGGAATGAAATTAGTTTGTATGGTATCGATGGATTTTCTCTCGTAAACAAGTTGTCACTTGGGCAATTTTTATGGATGAAATGATAGAAAATTATGAGGATAAAAAAATAAAAACTTTTTCAGCCAATTGATAAATCTCAAACAAAAGGGTTGAATCATGGAGCACATTGAGGACTTCCAAAAATGGAATATAAGGGTAAAAGATATTCCAAAGTAGCAGAGGATTAATATGTTCATAGGGGCTTTAAAAGATGACATCCAACATGAGGTTTTCCTTTCGGAACCAAATTCATTGGAGAAGGTATTCAAATTCACCAGAAAAATGGAAAGAAAAATTATGGCAACAAGGAAACCTACCACTCACAATCATAAAGATGGAAGTTTTGTTGCCCCTAGCCATCAAAAACCTACAACGTTGACACCACAAAAATTGGAAGAGAAAAGAGAAAAGGGGCTTTTGTCACCGGGAATAGTGTCCACTCGGAGCTGCTATTCCCACTAAGACTGGTAGCTATCTTAGAAACAAACATGTAAAGAATACTTTCGTTTTCCTTTATGAAAATAGATAAGAGTGGAATAAAGAACACCAACCTTAGTCTTGCACTTGGTTCCTTACTTGATTCCTCTCCTTCCTTATAGATCTTTGCCGCTTCTTCTTCGTATGCCCAGCTTCAAAGAGCACCTGTGGAATCAAAGCAACATACTACTATTGAAGAACAGAGATCTATATTCATAAATAACACAAGACGAGATATGTATTAACCATACAAATGCATATAAAATCAAACATACAAGAATATGGAGGAAAACTTGAATATCTTTATTAATATCAGGAATAGCAAGAGGATTACAACCAATAGTTCTGACCCAACATCATCCTCCAGCAAGAAAGCCCTTCTTCACCTCAAGTAAAGATTAGATCACCCAACGCTATGAAGTTTCACTAGAAAACCAACAACACTTCTCTACAAGATACAAGATTCCAGCCTCTGGATCTCTGTGATGAGGGATCCTTATATAGATGATTGTAAGGGGTGAGTCATCTTCTGGGGTTTTGATTAGTGTCCTCTCTCTGATAGTTCTTGATTCCACTTGGAGACTGATGATCTCTTACTCATCCCTAGTCGAAAACAGAGAGGCAAGTGTCAGAGGGGATGTTTCTGGAAGATTCCATGATCTTCCACCTCGCAAATTGTCTTTGCCATTTGTCCATTCTTTCCCATCGTACCCTACAGAGGGGCCATTCAGTATGCATCGCACCCTTTACACTGGGAAGGTGATATGCATCGCACCCTCTGCACTGGGTATTCAGTATGGTCCATTTTTGACCATTTCTGAGTAGTTTTTAGTGGAGAACTTCTGGGAGATGATGTAATCAGCTGACCTTGTTCCTTTAGGTACTAAAGAAACACTTTTAGGGACTTAGGATCCATCAAATTATGGACATTTATGATTGGGGTGCAGTGCCCAAAAATGTCTATAACAGTTGCCCCCTAAAGAATGAGGTCGTTAATCTTTTGATGTCGGGTGAAATTCTTTCCCATGAGGATCCAAAGTTTTTTCGAGCTGGGAGGTGACCTGTAATAAGATACAATACAATACATTATCTTCACAACATTTTTCATGATCTAGCTGAGGCGGGCATTCCCATGCTCAACTTTATAAATTCATTTTCATGTACATAGGACAGACAATTGTCTGTGTAGCAGATTGATGATTCGGACTCATCATCCTTTGATTTGGATGATCATCTGTTTGGCAATGATGTACAATTGATGTCTTTATATTCCTGAATATATCACAGCCCGGATGGATGGAACTAGATCCCGGGTCTTCAAAAATCGTTCAATCTTCACTCGAAGTACAAGTCGATCCATGTGAAAAATGTTCTGAAGTCGAACATGGAAAGACATCGCCTGATTAGTAGCCAATGATGTAAGCTGTTAACAGGCACCAGAGGAATTGCCAATAATGACAATGACCCTCAAGGTACTATAGTACAATTTGCGTGATGTGAAAAAGGACTTGGCGTTGAACACCACGCAAAATCTCTCGTTCGAAGGCCATTAATCTAAACCTATCGCCGAAAGTGAGAATCTTACCATTGAGGCATGTAAGCTTCAAAGTGTTGAAAGGGTTGTTCCTAGGTCAACTTCTTGGATAATGAGCTGATGTCAACAAGAAATGACTCGTCGTAGGAGGGCCTTAATGAATCCCACATCTACGACACGGAATGAAGCAAATGACTTTGGAGGTGAAAATGATCTGATGATACAGGGTTCAGGGTGGCGGTCATGAAAGAATGGAGCGTGAATGTATTGCAGCGGGTGAGACACAGGTTAATTCTCTGAATGACTTCTCTTGAGCATATCGGCAACACTGATGATGGATTGGTAGCGTTAACCCCAAGGATGGATGGTGTGACAGACCAATGGTGATATGACTTGTGAACGGAACAACCGAACCCGACTCAGATGCGGAGAGAAAGTGTCATGTTCAAGAGAGACTTGCTACCAATAAAGTTTTTTCAAGTTTTCTTCCCAATTTTCCCCAGTCATTGCTGACCAGTACCTCTTTATTTTTGTCAAGCTTGTGGAGGATAACATATTCTTGTTCTATAATTTTCCCTTCGGGTGAACTTGTCGCTATATTTTAATGAGCCTAGCGACAGTGAAACTCGTTCTCGTCCATTTGGACGAGTTTGTCGCTATTAGGTTTTAACGAGTTTAACGACAAAGATAACTCGGTCAATTTCAATTTTAGAGATTCTGAAAGGGAGGAAAAGGAAACTCCAAAGGTTCCTTTTCGTCATATAATCCCTTAAGTCTGAAAAGGCGTAAAATAATACGAAAGGGATGAATGCTCGGTGATTTTAACAAGCCGAACAAGACAAGCGCTCGATCTTTTTCTGTAATAATCCCTCAAGTCCAAAAAGATTAAAATCTAGAGGAGGGATAGCACTTCTGATGACTTCAACAAGACGGAGAGGCTAATCGCTCGGCAATCTTTTCATATTTTACGAGTCAGTTGAAAAGAGCTTAAAGGAGACTCATTTTTCGAGGAACGAGCGATGATTTTGGGTAGCAGCTGATTACAGGTAAGATTTAGAATTTTCCAATCACGGAAGTGTCACAAGGATGGCTAATAGAATCACTCTTCGCAGATGTTGCTCCAAAGGGTAAACAATAAAATGGAGGCGAATGATCGGCTAAAAACCAGAGTGGAGGTGATGATGAGAACACGACCAAGGCTCAAAAGCTAATGATAATGCATTCACAATGGTTATTTACTGGAAAATTGGTTCATTTTTTAATGAGCTTAAACTCTGGGGGAAACATTTGCTCATTGCTTATGTTTATTTTTTTACGAGATTGAATTCTGTGTTAAAACTACTCGTGCCAGTCATACAATAAGGATATCTCATCTAAGATGCCATTTTTTATGGGGCTTGCACCTTTTAAAGCTTTGCCCCGATGCCTCTTGCATGCAAGCTAGGAATGACCAATTATACCCCTCTACTTAACTACGAAGATCACTACCAAGGTTAGGTAGGAAACTTTTACCTTTACTTTTCCGGTGCCATGGCGTCCCCTGCGAAGATGAACGGTTGATTCGACCACTCACCCGACCTAAGCGGTTGAAGTCAGCGGAATCATAGAGCTAACGTTAGCTGGTCATTTCTCGCTTGCTTAGAAGAGGTTTGCATGCCCCTATGTATAGCGAAAAATTTCCAGGTTACCATATAAAAGCCCTCCATCTGCGTCGCAGACAAAATGCTCCCTTCGCGATGTCTACCAAAATAGACAAAGGTGAGTGGCGCAGTCCCCTCCACTCACATAACTTTGATGAGGGAATATTATTCCAGTCTAATCCAATTTTCCTAAATGGACGAGTGTGTCAGACTAGTCATATATCCCCCGCAGAAACCTACTCTATACCCAAGGTTTTCTTGCCAAAACATACCAGGGTGCATGCCTCATGTGTTTCAGTGATATTCTCCTCAATCACTCGCGCTCATCAGGTGGCTGGACTGGAGATCGATGAGACATTTCTAGCGTGAAAATACCATTTAGGGATGGCATTTGACTATTTTTTGTGTGTGAACCGGGGAATGACAGTTGATCTACGAGCTTGACCATTCTGCCTTCATGCGGAAAACACATTACTCTAAAGAGTGAGGAGACGACGACTCCCATGCAATAAATATAGTCAAACCCAAGGAGTAGATTATAATCTAAGGGTCCTTGGACCACCATCACGTTCATGTGAACGATTTTCCTTCTCAAAGTAATGGGCACATTGGGAAGGATCCCTAACAGTCGACTGGTTCCTTTTGTGAAAGCCTGTCATATTTCTCGTTTCAGGCAAAAGCGATGGCAAACTAGGCGCTTTCCAAGCAGTTGAAGAAAGAATACTCACAGAAGCCCCTTCATCTATGATGGTACCAACCATGACCATTCTGTAAGCTTGTACAATGATTCAGAATGGTACACTAGCTGGTAAAAGGGGTCTGCCTATTAGATTCCAGTCGAAGGAAACGACTAGGTTTCTTGGAGGTGGGATCGAATAGACGACCAGATATGACTCTGATGAAATTCCTTCCTACGATAAAGGAATGGGTAG
>APFE030506469.1:0-16172 GCA_000404065.3 Pinus taeda
TAAACTTTATATTAAATCAATATATATCAAACAAAACTATAGATATAACATCATAAAGGACGTGTAAATTTTATGAAGTTAATAATACGTCTGATCATCTTAAAAGTTATAAAAACGTTATGACCTCAGAAAACAGAGGATTTGATTTCACCGCTTATGACTCACACTCATGAAAGATAGCTGTCACCACGATGGAGGACGGTGGAATCGTGGTGAGCAGGGCGGTCACCGCCATAGAGAGCTACATATAGAGGTAGGCGGAGTTTTAGAAGGGGTTGAAACATCGGAGCAGAAACCAGGAGGAGGAATTCTAACGGGAAGTAACTCAGTCATTGGAAGAGCGCTTGAGCAATTCTGAGGTTCTGGGCACGGGGGACAGTGAGCTTCTGTTGAGAAGCTTACTGGATTGAGCAGCAAGGCTCTGCTCAGTCTGGCTGGGTGGAATTGGTCTCTCGGTAATTGGAGCAGCGTAACTGTGGACATCTTCAGGTAGCAGTTCAGGTAAGTACATACTTAAAATCTTTACTGTTTCTGTATATTTCAGTTCTCGGTTCTTACATAAGGCTAGTTGCTGCATTATCGAAATGTGGAATTGAGCATGTTTGAGCTAATTTAATGTATGAGCGTTATATTAATGAAATGTCCTAGAGATTTATTTATCTCGAGAAGATTGCATCATTTGCTTTGAAGTATAAATGCTTGAAGGTCACTTTTATTTTCTTTCTCTCAAGCTTGGACAAAGTTGACTTTTTGGGCCTCCTTGATCAAGAAACCAAGTTCTTCCTCATCATTATCCTTGACTCCATATCCCTAAGTGAACTAGGCACCGATCCCTCAAAAAGGGTGATCTTTTCAACCCTCTTTCAACCATTTTCCCAAAATCTAGCCCCTTTAGGTCACCTAGCGCATCAATTTCTTGGGAATTGACCCAAGGAAAAAATTCGATCTCGTATAGGCTACTACACTAGTGAGTCCCCTCCCTCTCCTCCAAATTTGAGGCAATTCTAATGGTGGAATTTCTGGGGATCTCAAACCCTAAATCTAGGATTGAATTTGCCTAGGCATCCCCAAGGCTAGACCTCAATAGGATCAATTCAACCTTTTGAAGAAAGTATTATTGTTTGGTCCGTTCCCCTCACCTTGTCCAGGATTGGAACATCATTGGTTGCTACATTCCATCCCCGAACCTGGGCTAGGTCCACTTGACCCTGTGTGGTCCCCCTTGTCAATAGAGACTATTTGTCAAGCACCATTTGGAAATACAAGTTTTCCAAGGATTGTAGGGATTTAGAAACTTGTTCATAAGCCTATCCTTTCTCCCTCAACCCTCCAATCATCACCCCTTATCCCTGGTGGACCAAGTCCCTTGTTTAAAGAGCAAGCAAGCTTCATTCTTCACTCCATCCTTGGGAAAGGGTTTTGAGGGTCACTTCTCACCTATCCATTGAAATATACTTTACAAGTGAATCCCTACACTACCGAGACTCTTCCCATTGCTGAAAGTCCGTAAAGAGCAGTGAGACTTAGCTGTGGTGACAATGGGCTAAGCCTCCACAGTTGCCCTTAACCTAGCTGTTGGCCTTTTAGGAACCCCTTTAGGTCCCCTCCTGGTTTGAGTGTTAACAAAACTTTCTTAGCGTCCTCTTGAAGCTCTCTCAGCCTCTCCAACTCTACACTTGAAGAGAAAATGAGTTCTCCTTGCCTTTTTCCCTTTTTAGTCTCTCATAATGAAGTGAAGCCCTAACCCAATGATCAAGGGTTGAGATTAGATCTCTGCTCTCCTTGATCAAGGGTGGAGATTTAATCTCCCATTGACCTCCTTCATTAAGAGTCTCCCTAGTCACTTTAATGTTGTTTTTGTACCTTGTATCTCTTTCCACATAAAGTCACTTTATAAACATAAAGTAACTTTAATAATATAAAGTACCATGTACTTTTTCTCATAAAGTCACTTTAAAAACATAAAGTGACTTTAATACAATAAATTTCTTTGTACTTTTGAACCTCATAAAGTGACTATAAGTCACATTACTTTTATAACTCTAAAGTCACTTACTAAAAGGGTGTCTCATGTGTTTTCCTAGGCCAAGGGCAAAAAGACACTAGGAAACACTTCCTTGGTACCCTTTTTCTCAACACTCTCTCTTACTGAGGAAGTTGTTTCACACCACTCTAGAAGGTGATTCTCCTGATCCCTATGCACCTCCTTAAGATCTAGAACTATGTGGTGTGCTGTGAAAATTTCTGAATCTAGAAACATAAATCCTATTGCAGTGACTGGTTTAACATCTCCTACTTGTTATTTCATTGAAAAAGTTATTTAATTACATAAACATTGATGTAAACACTACTGCAATCTACAGTGATATACAAATCATAAACTGAAGCAATAATTGAGACACATACACAAGGGACACCGTTATTTTTGGACAACACGTCCCCGGAAAAACCCAACTTGGGAAAACCGGTGCAACAGATAGAAGGTTTTGTATTGTTAAGCAAGCAAAATCTATGTACAACAGATTGTCTCTCACATCGACAAACCTTACAGAGAAATCATGGCAGCAAGAAATACATACGAGGGTTTACGTCGTCCCCGGGCCCCGACTGATCCAATGAGCGATTGTGCACCCTCCCAACAAATACTGCGTAGTCCCTACACAATCATTGTGTGGGCCTATGTCCTGCCTTTGGAGAACTGTATCAGCCCAACTGCTGGATCGATCTACTGGACAAAGACTGTCGTTCAGCCCTCTTGGCTCAGAACTTCGCTTCTCCAACAAAATCTTGGGCTATAGACGACACTTTGCACTACCACTACGTGATCCCCTCTTGGATTGCGTAGGCTCTAAGTGAGCCCCCTGTGTTGCGTAGGCTTTGCGCTGTCTTCCTGCTCAAGCTGCCTCTCTGCCACATACTCTTTGGCTCGAAACTTACTCTCCGATCCAAATCTTTGCTTCTGCCCCTCACTGCAACAGATCACTGGTTCGATTCTCTCAGCAAACCACGCCCCAAAAAATCAAACTGACCAATCAAGATGCTCACTTAGTATCTCCAACCGACCCTTAAGCCTCCTCTTATACTTTTCCTGTTGATGAATCAGCAACGAGATTAAGTCTATAATCAACGGCTAAGATTAAATTAAACTTGATCCTTGTCTCTTAGAAGCTTCTCACCCATATTTTCATTAATACCCATTAATATTTTTATTTTCCTAAGTTTAGACTTAGGAACCCCATTAAAAATATTAATTATTTTAATAAAATACAATCCGTGTAGAATTTCACTAAAAGATTTTTGGGTCCGGGAGGTTTCATGTGTTTTAGCCCCTCCACAAAATTTCGGAGCTAGAGCACATTCGATGCTACCCAAAAATCAACACTCCCTCTTAGCGAGGAATTTGCTCTAGCAATACTTCCCAACAAAAGTATCACACTGATCCACGACATCGGTCCTCTGTGTTGCTGATGGTCAACCTGCTGCCCTTCATCCATTGTGCTACTACAATCTGTACTGTTGCCCATGACACTGCCACTGTCACTGCTACATCTGTACTGCGACTCCCTCTCAATATGCTGCATCATGTTGCCCATAGCATTGCCACGGCTAACTGCTGCACTGCAACTCAGTTGCTAAGAAGTAAGCAACTGAAAAGTCACCCAAAAGATGACATGTTGGTCAGTCTCGATACCCTATGATGCTCAAGCTACCTCTGCTGCTAATCTTTGTTGACCCTCTGATGCTACTGCGCTGTTGTTGTATCTTCTCTGTGCTTCCTGCACTACTACAACACTCCACTACGCTGCTTCAGACTTTGGCATTCTAGCTTTGCCACTGTTTCTCCATCATCCCTCGCACAAATTGACTCCCGTCATTCTGCTACTATCATTAAGGGCTCCCGCAGCCGTATGTGATCTAAGAGCTTTGGAACCTCGAGGATCCTGCCCTTGTGTAGTCCTCCGGACTACAACTCAATATCTCCCCATCTCTTCTCTAGAGGTGCATGAGCACTCATGGCACAATCCTCGTCATCGTCCTCCTTGTCAACTTTTGTTGGAGCAACCTTTGGGTTAGACTTCTCTTCCTTGCCTTCTTTCAAGGGCACTGAGTGGCGAAATGACCCAGTTTTGCACATTTGAAGCTTCTGACTTTGGATATATCTTTCTTTTTCCTCTTATGCTGCCCTTGTTGTCCTGTTGATGCGAGAGCTGCATCCTCCTCTTCCTCCTTCTTGAGTCTGATCCCTTTCAACCTAAGAAGGAAGGGATCAATTTCTTCTCCCTTTTGCATCTGATACTATCTCAGCTGAGTCTCAAGCGACATCTTCCATTGAACGAAAGTTCCCTCGTACAAAGTGGTCAAGACCTCCCACATTTCCTTTGTTGTGTCCTCCTCAGTGATATGTGGGATCACATGATCCTTGACCCCGTTTGAGGTCATGCACTTTGCTTTAGCCTGAGCCTCCTCATACTTCTTGAGAGGATCAACATCAACTAGAACAACTGTCTTCAAGGCATAATCCTTGATGCGATTTTTGTCCAAGACTGCCAGGATCTTGGCCTTCCAGATGATAAAGTTGGATGCTCCATCCAACCTTTCCTGATCCCTTTGTCCATTAACTACCATCTTTGCTCAAATGAGTGTTGAATAGGTTCTCTTCAACCTCTTTCGCTGCTGCCCCAACAAAACTTGGATCTAGATTTCTTTGGCGCTAGAAATCCTCTAAGGATTGAAATTTGATTTCCTTCACGGAAATCCTTCTGCCAAATACTGTCAAATCATTTCTCTATGATCCTCCTTTGCTTTTGCTCAGCAACCTATATCTAGATTTCTTTGGCAAGAAATTTGTTAAGGCAGCGACTCCCTCTACCTTGGTTCAATCTCCTTAGACACTGTTCTACACCAATAGTAACGTCCCACCAACACCTCAGATCCGATTTGTATTGCTCCCTCTGCCTCAACAATTGAAGAATCTGAGCTCCTTAGGCTTTGCACTGTCACTGCATGAGCTAAATCAACTCCTTCTGGTCACTGCGTCACTGCTTCCCAGTCTAGAAAGATGACGTGGCTCTGCGTGAGCCTGATTTGCCCCTCTGTTTTTTGTGCTGGCCCAGAGAGCTGACGCAGTCGCTGCATGGGCTCCACCTGGCTACTACGTCACCCTCTCCTGGCTCAGAATGCTAACGCAGGCACGACGTGAGCCTCTACGTCACCTATTCTGCACTGTGTCACCCTTCCTATTTGTTTCAGGCCTTGGAACAACGTTGTCACTCGGGACAACTGCCTCTTTGCAACAGATCTGTTGGATGTTCTTGGCTGATGGCTTCAGTGTCCTATGATCTGCAATCGCTCTGATACCATGTGAAAATTTCTGAATCTAGAAACATAAATCCTATTGTAGTGACTGGTTTAACATCTCCTACTTGTTATTTAATTCAACAAGTTATTTAATTACATAAACACTGATGTAAACACTACTGCAATCTACACTGATATATAAATCATAAACTGAAGCAATAATTGAGACACACACACAAGGGACACCGTTATTTTTGGACAACACGTCCTCGGAAAAACCCAACATAGGAAAACCTGGTGCAACAGATAGAGGGTTTTGTATTATTAAGCAAGCAAAATCTGATACAACAGGTTGTGTCTCACATCGACAAACCTTACAGAGAAATCACGACAACAACAAATACATACGAGGGTTTAAATTGTCCCCAAGCCCCGACTGATCCGATAAGCGATCTAGCATGCTCCCAACAAATACTGCGCAACCCCTACGCAATCATTGCGTGGTCTTGTGTCCTGCCTCTGGAGAACTTTGTCACCCCAATTGTTGGATCGATCTGCTGGATGAAGACTGTCATTCAACCTTTCTAGCTTAGAACTTCGCTTCTCCAGCAAAATCTTGGACTATATACGACACTCTACACTGCAACTGCGTGAGCTCCTCTTAGACTGCGTAGGCTTTGTGTGAACCCCTCCTGGGTTGCGTAGGCCTCTGCGTTGTCTTCCTTTTCAAGTTGCCTCTCTGCCACGTACTCTTTGGCTCAGAACTTACTCTCTGATCTAGCACCCTCCCAACAAATACTGCGCTGCCCCTACGTAATCACTACATGGGCTTGTGTCTTGCCTTTGGAGAACTACATCACCCCAACTGTTGGATCGATCTGCTGATGAAGACTGTCGTTCAGCCTTCCTGGCTCAGAACTTCGATTCTCGAGCAAAATCTCGGACTATATACAACACTTTGCACTACAACTGTGTGAGCCCCTCTTGGACTGCGTAGGCTCTGCGTGAACCCCTCCTGGGTTGCGTAGGTCTCTGCACTGTCTTCTTGTTCAAGCTGCCTCTCTGCCACATACTCTTTGGCTCAGAACTTACTCTCCAATCCAAATCTCTGCTTCTGCCCCTCTCACTGCAACAAATCACTGGTTCGATTCTCTCAGTAAACCATGCCCCAGAAAATCTAACTGACTGATCAATATGCTCACTCGGTGTATCTCTCATTGACCCTCAAGCCTCCTCTTATACTTTTCCTGTCGATGAATCAACGGCCGAGATTAAGTCTCTAATCAACGGCTAAAATTAAATTAGACTTGATCCTCGTCTCTTAGAAGCTTCTCACCCATATTTTCATTAATACCCATTAATATTTTTATTTTCCTAAGTTTCGACTTAGGAACCCCATAAAAAATATTAATTATTTTAATAAAATACAATCTGGGAATTTCACCAAATGATTTCTGGGTCTTTGAGATCTCATGTGTTCTAGCCCGTCCACAAAATTTTGGAGCTAGAGCACATCCAATGCTAACCCAAAAATCAACACTCCCTTACTCAGGACCCTATTGCTCTATATCACTAGTGCTTAGACTCACCACTAATGCAAACTCTATATCAAACTTGATGGAAAACTCATCCACCTTGGTTGATCCTGTCATACCCTTCTTTTCCTTCTTGTTGGGACACTGAAAGACATAATGACTTATCTTAGTACACACAAAGCATCTCACTTTTGTTCTCGCTTTTGCTGCTTGGCCCCACTAGAAGATTCCTTCTCGGCCATCTTCTTGCCCTTAGATGCGAGGGAAACATTCTCCTCCTCATTTTCCCTACCATGTTGGCCACTACTCTTGGCACTCCTCTTGGATGAATTCATTTCATATCCTGATCCAATCAGGAAAATGCTCTTTGGAAACAATGACATCTATGAATCGATCTTACTGCTTGAGAAAAACATCCAATGCCATCATGACCAACTCATCCTTAGGGATAATCTCTCCCACTGCAGCTAACTCATCTCTCACCTCTATGATCTTGGTGAGGTATGAGGTCATTATGTTAGCCTTGGTCATCTTGTTGTTCTTTAGTTTCTCATGCAACACGATCTTCCTGTTGTCATTGTTGTTGTGGTAAAGTTTTATCAAGGAATCCACATCTCATAGGCATATTTCTTCCCTGATACATGAGGTATAATGTGGTCTCTGATAACATTTAGAAGGACCCTCTTAGCCTTCACATTCCGCTTGTTGAAGTCTGCCAACTGAACTGCACTCTCTACAATATCCCACACCTCAACTTCCTCAAGCAGTAAGACTATCCTCTTCTTCCATGGGCCAAAATTTTGAGCCCCAATCAGTCTATCCTCCACCCTCAAACCGGTAGCCATTTGACCCTTTCAACCAACACTGCTTCCCAATCACTGAAAAGGAACAAACAACCTCCCTCTCAACCACAAATCACTGGTATACAAAGTTGTTTTTGCTTGCAGGTCACTTTTTATCAGTTGAGGTTTTCACTGGCAGCTTTGGCCTTCCTCTTTTAGTTTGAATGTATATTTATGTTTATGTATCAGCTACAGTGAAATGGGTTGTGGGCATTAAACAATGATGTGCAAAAAAAACTAAACTAGAGGGGCTACAGGGACTCTAGAATTTTCTACATTATATCTTAATCCATATCCAATTACACCATGCCGGTACCTCAACACATGTTGTGTCGCATGCCTCAACTAAACCATAAACTGACCAACTTCCTTCACTTGATCCATCACCACAATTTCTTTTTGGTCACCTTCGTGATCCTGGCTGCTTTCTTTGCCACTCAGCTTCATCAGATTGGCTATCATGTGAGTGCTCAAGGATGTATAGTCTGTCATCCCAAACATCTGAAGGGATCGTAATAATATACTTCCTTTGACCAAGGAAGATCTCTCTTGGTTTCTGCCATACTTCTAGTCCCAAAATGTAATGTATCTAATCAAGATTCTTCATCTTGAGTTTAGAGGTGAACTCCCTTCGACACTGAAGCAAGGCTTGACTGCTCCTTCTATCATGAAAGCAGACCCTCCTGCTACCGCGGCTCCCTTTGTCACGTGAGTCCTTTTGCTTTCGTGAGAAACAAGTCATATAATAACAAGATCAACCAAGATTCAACAAATATCCATCAATCCGAGAATACCATGTCTGAGGTTCATACAAAGCTTTCTTTAGTTTCCAAGAATGAGATTCTCTCTCAAGTACCTCAAAGCCCTAAGGTAGCTCTATGTACATTTCTTCCTCAATTACTCCACTGAAGAGAGCGGTCTTTACATCCATTTGATGTAATCTCCAACCCATAACATAAGTAATAGAAGTAATAATTCTAATAGATCTGTACTTGGCAATTGGAGCAAATTTCACTTCATGGTCCTCTCCCTCTTTCTGAGAGAATCCTCTTGCCATGAGTCTCACTTTGTACTTCTCTATGCTTTCATCTATTGTATGCTCGACCTTGTTGATCAACTTGGAAGTCATCACCGACTTCCCTTCAAGTCGTGGCACAATTTCCACACATTATGGCATCCTTCAAACTCGTTTGTCTGCTTGCTCCCTCTAAACTAGGAGCTTTACAATTTCTCCCTCTTAAGCACAAATCACTCTACCTGATTTTATGTTGGTGCTCGTAGATAGACAAGAGACAAACGAGAAGTCCTTGAACATTGCTTCAAACTCATCAAGTTGAACCTTTGTTGATGTTGTTTCTTGTTGCAACCTCCCCTTCCCTTTCATCCTCTCCAGACGTTGTAATGCATAGTGCCCACTCTTGTGGCAATTGAAACATTTGATCTTACTCCAATCCTTCTTGTTCCTTGATTGACAGGTTGCCCACTCACTATTACTTGTGGTACCCTTTCCTTTGCCAATCTTGGGTACCCTAGCCAAGGATAGGTTCTCTTATTCATCTACTTGCTTGTCGACATTAGATTCCTCTCGAGTCTCTTCCTAGATGCAATTGTCCTGCGGAGTTGCCATTGCCAGACTTGGGAGAGGCCAAGGCTAGGTTCTTCTCTTCATCTTCTTACTTGTTGACCTTAAACTCCTCCCAAGTCTCTTCTTGGAAGGTGTTCACAAGCACATATTCTTATGACAAATGGTTCCCATGATTGTTGGATATGTGTTATATTCTTTTCATGACTACTATCATGCATTATACATTCCACCAAGCGTAGTGGGGAAGTCATAGTGGGGTTGGAAGTGCCCTTTGTTTGGGGGTGTCACGGGGTGCAAGGGGGGGTGGGGTTCACAGGGTGGGAATGTTGGAGAAGATGTAATTAGGTTCGTTCTTCATATATGTAATTTTGATATTTGTACTTATTCAAGAAAAGAGAATTTATTTTGATATTATTTGTCAATGAGTTTTTTGCTCATTGAAATTAGGTCAAGCACATTTTGAAGTGCTTCTAGGGAGTCAAAGTCAAAATGTAATTATGATGAGACCCTTTGAGGGCATGTTACATCATGTATGATGTCATACAAGGTCATGGGAATACCTCCAAGGTGTTGAAATTGGTACCGGAGGACAGGTGGTTCCCTAAGGCTTTGATCTTTGGCCTAGGGAAAAGTGTCCAAAAGGATTTAATTTTTCTCCTAAAGTGACTTTATAATTTTTATAAAGTCAAATCTAATTTAAAAGTGACTTTAATAAAGTCAATGTAAAATTAGAAAGGAAAAGTGACTTTGGAAATAAATGACTAAGTGGTCTTTTATTAAAGTGGGTGAATTTAAAATATAAAGTGAGATTAATGACATTTATCTCAGCCCTAGATCTCAATCTATTTCAGCATTGGATTAGGGATTTCCCCAAAAGTCACTTAGGTTAGTTAAGGAGGGAAAGGAGGAAAAGGTCATTCATTCTTTCATGAGCAGATTGAGAGAAGGAGAGCAAGAGAGCAAGGGAGATTTCTGGACAGGGAGGAGAAGGAGGCAGCAGCTTGGCACACATTCCAAGGCAACATTTCAGCAAGTCCGTACCGCTGAGTGAGCACACAGTGAAAGGCAGATATTGGGCACAATTTTCTAGAAATCCGTATAGCAAGTGCACAGAAATCGAGGAGCAAAAATCTATATAGCAAGTGGCTGTACCTTGGCACGCATTTCTAGGCAAATCCATACAGTTGTACCGTTGTTTTTTCTACACAGAAATCGAGGAAAATCGTACAACAACATTTATGGCAGCATGCATGCTTTTCTAAGCAGTCTGTACAACAACATTTAAGGCTGAAATTTCTGCACAAAAATCGAAGAGGCCATACAGTATTTATTGCTGTTCTGTTTTGTTGTTTACAAATTTTTTCAGTTGGCTGTGAAGCACGGAAATGAGATAAGTTGTAAAAGTTTGCTTGCTGATTTTTTGCTGAATATTTCTCTTACTGTAAAAGGCATTTTCCAGAAATAAGAAGGAGCTTTTCCCCAAGAGTTGTAGGGGGTTTTTCCAGGGTCACCTTGACCAAAAATCACTGTGTTTAAATGTGTTGAATGGCTGTTTGTATGTGCTGATATTTATTTCTGCATTTTCCAGCATTCTGTAAAATTTCTCGAATTTGTGTTTTCAACAAAATTTATTTTCCAGTTGTTGAATGTATGGATATGGGAAAGGGCATTTAACTATTTTGGAGAAATAAGGTGAAACTGAAAACCGGGGTGGGAAATGAGAAATTTTTACATAGTATCAGAGCTTGAGTGCTGAAGTGCAGTTTGGGACAGCAAGGAGGAAAATTACAGCCCGCTGATTTTTTACTCAGAAAATTCCAGTACGCTGATTTTTCACAAACAACAGTTTTATCTTTACTACAACAGTGCTATTTTTCAGTTTTAGGACAACAGGATGTCATTGGGATTGAGGGAGGAGGATAGGTTGGATGGGCATACCAATTACAGTGTTTGGAAGGTGTTAGCGCTTGAAATTTCACCTCAGGCTGAAAAAGGCAAACCTCAAGGCAACATCAAACCATTTAGCCTCGTAGCTAGCCCTACGAGGCAGGAGAAGGCTCTCTCCGGCCAATCTCAGTAAAATCTTCAATGGATGAGATGACCAATAGGGTAACACTGATATTAGGCTAGTAAACTGATCAAAGGGTTTTTAATAAAATGATGGGGTTTTTCTGGGCTGCATGGGCAAAGTCACAGTTTGAGCAGAGAAATATAATGACTAACACAGATTATCGACTGAGGCAAGGTAGGCAAGAAATTTAACATCAAATTGAGATTAAATGGGATGGCAAGACTGGTGAGGAGCTAAGGAGGGCAAACAATACCTTTGAATCCTGCTTAAACAGTAGAAAACACTGAACATGAACAAACTTATAGGCAAAGCATATAATACTATGAATTCTACCTAAACACTTCATTTGTTCACTCAGAAATGATTATGAAGTGAAATGAAACATAACAGATTACATATGAAACACAAGAAAAAACTTATGCTAACTTTCATACCACAGGAATCTCAGAAGTCAGAGCTGTGTAATTTCATTAAAAATCTCTGTCAATGACTGTACAATAGAAGCTCTCTTTTTCTCCACCAGCTCTCAGCACTCAGAACTCTCCCCCCTCTCTCTTTACAAATGATTTTTAAATACATTAAATAAAAAACTGCTAAGGCAAAACAAATCGACCCCAAGACAAGGGATTTGTTTTATCATTATTAACAAATAAAACAAAAAAGAAACAATCAGCGCTTCTGAAGATAGAATAGCGCTCCTTCTACTCGAATTTGCTGAATCTGATGAAGAGGTGGCATTACAGGTGTCAACCCCATTTACTGAAAATAAACATAATCAATCGAATCTTGTATGCCACTTTGCACATTCTGGAAATTATAACTGCACCCCAAATCTCTGGAAATACGTTGGCCATTCCTAAGGAAATTGCTAAAGTATGGGTCAAACTGCCACGTATGCTCTTTTAGATGAATCGAATGCCCACATATTGGAACGATTGCCACGTTACTAATATCTGCAGGTTCATCTTCCCTGATGCAAATATCAGTGTTGTAGTTTTGGGCTCCCTTATTCTCCATATGCTGAACTCAGTAAATGATTATTCTGAACCTCTAACCTAAGGAAGTTGTTAACCACTGCCAATTCATCAAGCTTATCTGAAATTGTCGATATCCAAGACCTGTATTCGCTTATCTCTTCCTCCATCATCTTCTTGTGTTCCTGCAAATGGTTTAACTCTGTCCTGATTTGACGTAAATACAGAGTGTTTTCGTCTAGTTCCTTGTCAAGATCAGTGAAGAGATCGCCATATCGAAAACTCAACTCTTCCAGGTATCTCTCTAAAACAGAAAGATTCAATTCAAGTGATCTCACTTTCTGCATCAAAATCTTCAGAATAGTGTCTCTTGCCATCCTTCCGCCCTGCTGTTGGATAATTTCTATTGTGGGATCAGGGGAACTCGCTTTAGAAGCATCTTCTCTTAACTTGAGGTCTGGTTCTTTTTCTTCTAAACCATCAAAAAGCATATGAATCTCATCAATGCTATTTGAGCCCTTTTCATCTGGCAAAGGAACTGCTCCTATTGCATGCATTGATGATGGCTCACCAGAGAAATCAGTATTTCTCAAACCATGATCTCCAACTGCAATCAAGTCTTCAAGCATACACTCAATAGCTTCAACTCAATAAACTTCCACAGTAATTAGAGTGCAAAAAAATTCAGAACCATAGTGGCTAAAGAATCGCAATTTCAAATATCGTGCCCATTTAGGTTCTTGAAGAGCGAACCTCTGGACATGCTTAACATTTCCAGCAGTAAAATTCCCAAGAAGAAACCAATCATCAGTAGGGTAAACTAAACTACTAAAAAGCTCAAAATCCTTCAGTTTAGATGAATAATGTTCGAAATTTGCAATTGCTACTGTATCAACCAATGTTTCCTCAGAAAGCTCTATAACAACGAATTTTTCTTCTGCACTGCAGGGATTCCGAAGGTACTTATCCTGGTCTTTGTCAAGGATATTTTGAACACCTTTTACTTCTTTATTGTGGGCTAGAATTTGGCTCCCTTGGAAGCAGCAGCATAATTGTATTCACTTCCTCCAGGCTCACGCCTGTGCGTGATGACTCCAAATTGATTACTGGTAGGCCAATCCTTTTCATTGCTAGCTTTAAACTCATTTAAACCGACGTGAGTAACACGAGATGATCTATGAGTTTGTGGATGTGTTTCTTTATTTTCGGCCACACTAATTTGAGAAACGGCAGTGTCAGCTTGTGCTGGACCTTCAGAAGCAGGAAAACTATCTACAAATTGGTCAACTTTACTAGCCTCGTCAATAAATAAAGCAGTCACCATTGAATTTTCTTCAGTAAGCATGCAATTACTAACTATTTCAGGCTCATCCGATGCAGGGTTCGACATTTCCTGATCAACATTATTCTCAGGATCAACCTGAGATTCTTCATTGTTGCTTTGCTTTGATTCCTTTAAATAATCTCCTTTAATATCATATGCATTTCTTCCAAAGAATTCTGGAGCTTCCTAATTTCCAAACTCTTGGATTCTTCAGCATCAGCACGCAATCTTTTCTCGAGTTGAAGTCGCCATGTTAGTTCCTCATAAGATTCTACATTTACAATGTTGCTGTCTCGGAAGGCTGTAGCTCTTGCCAAGAGAGCCGATTGTACTTCTTCCAGTTTGTCTCTTATATATACTACTAAAAATGATGGATCCATCGATATTCCAAAATATTTCCCATCTTTTCCAGGCATATCCCGCCTTGAAACTACAACACTCTTATTTAAGACATCACGAGGACCAACTTCAATCCTTAATGGAACACCCTTCATTTCCCAGAAATTGAATTTCCACCCTGTAGTCTTCAGATCTGACTCATCCATTTTGACCCCGATGCCAGCAGCCTTAAGTATCTTCTCTAAGTTAGATGCTACCTCCAAGATCACACCTTTCTCATTGGCCTTCTTCCATATTGGAATAATAACTACCTGAATTGGAGCCATCCTTGGTGGAAGCATCAAGCCTGTATCATTGCCATGAGTCATAATAATGCCATCCACCATGCGTGTGCTTACTGCCCAAGAAGTTTGCCATACATATTGTCGCTGTCCATTTTCATCAGTGAACTGAGTACCAAATACACGAGAAAAATTTTGCCCAAGATTGTGACTAGTTCCAGCTTGCAAAGCCTTGCAATCACCCATCATTGCTTCTATGGTATAGGTGCGAAGAGCACCAGCAAATGTCTCTGCTCTCGATTTGCGGCCAACTATAACAGGCATAGCTGCTTGTTCACAAGCAAATTTATGGTATACCTCAATCATCTGCATGTGGAATTAAGTTTGAAACTCTTCTATAAAGTTGTCTCCATGGACTTGTATGGTAAGCAAAACCATGCATTTGAGCCTCAGCAAAAGGTGGATCAACACTGTTGTGTTCATACCAGTCCTCCATCAATCATGCTGCAGTTCCTTTGTTGTCACCACTAATTAGAGAATTTGTTCGCCCCATTGAAGTTCCATGTGTTGCAAACCAGTTAAAACTTCCAAATGGACCCCACTCAGCATCCACAAACTTCAGTAATGTCATATCTTTGTCAACATTATACTTGTATCGAGCTCGTTCCTATGATGGGTTATTTAAATAAGCACTAGGGCTGCGATTAATTCCAGCATCTAAGAGCTCACCTTTATTAACAAAAATAGAACCCAAGCGCAAGTTCTCATGTGCTTGAATGATACTTTGCTGTGAAGTTTGTTTGGGATTTCCAGTGAGACCTCTCCAAATAGCCTTTTGCCTCTGATTGCTGATGATGTTTTGAATTGTGCTTGTGTAGGGATAGGAGCTTGAAGTCGCTGCTGCCTTTTGAAGAACTGTAGAGCTATAGAACATCATGACAAATTACATATTAATGATTTCTTCTTCAAAATAGGGTTTTGAAGAAGAATCAATCTCACATTTAACATACAAGACGGAGTCTAACAGAAGGAGAGAATGCAGAGTATCTTTGAGGAGGCAGAAGTCTGGGACATTATGGTGAATACCATACAGAACCCTATTGTTGTGCCTACTGATGCTACTCAGTTGGATACTTATAATGAAAAGAACAACAAGGGTAAGAGACTAATTCTAGACGGAGTCAAAGACCATTTCATTCCTCATGTGAGAGGAAAGAGAAGTGCCCATGAGATGTGGACAACATTGTTCAATCTCTACCAGAGTACCAATGAGAACCGGAAAATGGTCCTGAAGGAGAAGCTGAAGACCATTAAGATGGGTAATGATAGTGCAGCTGGATATCTCACAAAGATTACTAATGTGAGAGATGAGTTGGCAGCAGTTGGAGAGGTCATTCCACCGACTGAGTTGGTGCAGATTGCAGTGAATGGCCTCCCCCATTCGTGGATGAACTTTGCTGATGGTGTTTGTGCATGTGAGACCCTTCCCACATGGGAGAGGTTTTGGGATGATTGCATTCAAACAGAGATCAGGAAAGGTCAGCTTGGGGCAGCCAAGGCAGTTGAGCAGGATGAGGATGTAGCACTGTTGTAGGAGGCAAGAAAGGCAAAGGGAAGAAGCAGGCTTCCACAAGCAATGGTGGGGGCAAAAGCAAAGGTAAAGGTAAACAGGGTAACACACAGAAGGACTATTCCAAGGTGAAGTGTTGGAATTCGCAGATCGTTTTGACTGGGAGTTTGGGTTCACTGCGTGTGAGTCCTCTAGTGCAGGATCACCTGCCACACAGGTTCAGAAGGAGCATGCTTTTCCCTCGACTAGCGGAGCATCTTCGGGTATCTGGTATGTGGACAGTGGGGCTTCACGTCACATGACAGGAGTCCGTGAGTACTTCTCAGAGCTTTCAGAGAGTGGCACTGATATGG